>JAXIVD010009841.1:5000-14556 GCA_036785275.1 Cancer borealis
AATCTTAAAAGAAAACATTTTATTTCTTAAAATCATCGTGAAATAATTTTTAATGTTTGTTTGTTATCAATTGTTGTATAGACACATGGCTTTTGAGATCATTTATCTAGTTTACGCATGCATCATGATCTGTTAAAAAGACCATTTTACTAACAAAACTGTACGTGAATTAGCTTTAAAGTACACACAGTAGAGCCGCCCGGTGGAGGGCGGCTGTAACATTTACCGCGGCTGTCGCACCGCCGCCCAGACCCACATTTTCATTTTGAACTGATCCGCTGCTCAACTTAACTGTGTTGAGATCATTCTTCAATTGATACCACGGCTGATTTTTATTTATTTATTAATTTATCTATTCCTTTGTTTATACATTTATTTATCTATTTACGTATATCACACTATATTCCATAATGTGACACAGTTATTGCAGAAAAATCACTTTACATTCTTCCTTCGCCACTGGCAGGCTGTGTTTATTACATAAATGAAACTATTTTTTTTTTTTGTGTGTGTTCTGCTATTCAGTATCACATTAAAAGTATTGTATACTTTCAAGACTGTTGCTTCTCTTGAATGTTGCGGAGAACTCACTCAATCTAGCTGGAGGCTGTTTCTATTTTCAGTTAACAATATCAAGTTTTATGAAATATGAAAGAAAACATTCACAATATAAACACGTCAGATTTTCTGTCAGTTTTCCTTATTATTTCATCGTTGAAAAAAGAACGAATGTCTCTTATCAGTGATAACGCGTCTGAATCCTTGGAAGCAGCAGACAGCTGCGACGGCTTCATACCGAGCTAGTAATTTCGCTTCACTGGCAGAAGGCCGCTGAGGGCATATTATATTTACATTTATTTCTTAAGAAACAAAAGCGCAAACATAAATATATTGTTTCCTAAGTTTATGATGTCATCATAAACACATCAAAAGTCTGTGATGGTAATGTTAGAATGTTTAAAGTAACTTATTCCTCACTTAGCATCACTGTCTCTAACTTCAGTAAAAGAAGGATGTAATAATACCCAGACTCAGGTGGTGCTCCGTGACACTAGCTTGGCCAGGACGGAGCTGGAATGTGAACAGCGCCGCGGGTGTCGCGCGGAAACAGCGTTGTATTTGTCGTGGGTGTACTTGAATATAACTATTTTGTTCAGCACCTGTTTCATTCAGGTAAATTATGAGCAATGTGGATGGAGCGAGAGGCAGCAGAGCAGAGGGACGCACCAGGTGATGTGACGGGCCGAGAATCAGATTCATTCCTTTGTCACCATTCCCTCCGCCACTTGTCTAGCTACTCATGACAGTTACCAGGGAGGCAGAAAAGTAACATTCAATATATGACGATGCAAATAGAAATATAACTGTTAGACAATGTTGCCATGAAATATTGTCCAGGAAGTAAGATTCTCAGCATTTTTTGTATGAATAATGAAACCAAAGTAATAGTGAAGATCATTGTGGATGTAAATGAGTGGTAACAGAACTACTTTCTTATAAAGTACAAAAATATTATTTCGTTGTAATGGGGTTGCTTTTCTCAAGGACAAGTGTGTCGTCAGGTAGTGGATAGCGCCGTCACCCACTCACTCTAATTACAAGCAGACATGTTATCTCATCTCAGGTCTTGAGGAGCTTCTGATAAACTCATTCAGATAAACTCTATCATGACTTATTAATTTTGGCTTTTTTTCTGTCCTTCCGGTTCGTAACGTTCTGACATTCCATCCTTTAGAGAGGAATGGAAAGGAGGAGGCGGGAGCAGATATCAATGTTTTGAGTTCTGACTTTTTTTTATACGTAAAACTTGTCTTCTGGTTACGAATATTTATTACGTGAGTGTGTGTGATAGGTTATAGGTGGGTTATAGGGGGGTGTTAGCCCGGTTATGAGTTTGAATACTGGTAGGAGTTGGTGGAGAAGCCTTGTCTTTAACTCTTATTTATACTTCTTTTACTTTATATCAGATAGTGTAGATATCACAAACAGCTTCGTAATGGTTTTGTGTTCCTTGGTGATGTTGGCAGAGTTTGTAAAGTTATTTCAATGTCATGTACGGTGCTGTCTCTTATTATTACTGTATTAGTGTAAAGTTTGTTTCCTTGTAGATCACGTCCTTGTGTGATCGTTAAGGGAAAATAGTCAACCCAGTCATTGTTCCTGAAGGTGGTGAAGGCACAGACGCGGCAAACACACCTTCGATTAGTTGAGGGTGTTTGGTGAAAGATTATATATCACTGACTGTACAGGTGTTTTATCAGTTATAATGACTCATTAGGGTGTGTGCGTCTTTGTCTTCGAAGATAACTTAAAACACTTTGTATTATTCCCATTTTATGAATATCCAAATGAGGTGAAATGATTAATTGTTTGAAGTTTGAATTAATTGTCAGATACTAAAGCTACGTTACAATCTAGAATTACCTCTTATAAAGCTATATCAAGACCGAATTACTTGCCATATAAAGCTACATTGCAGTCTCAAATTAATTGTCATATATTAAAGCGACATTAACATTTTGAATCACTGATCATATAATAAAACGACCTCGATTCACTTGTATAAAACTACATTTTTTTTGTTTTTAGCTCTTGGTCAGCCTTCCTAATGTGTGTGTGTGTGTGTGTGTGTGTGTGTGTGGGTGGGTGGGTGGGTGGGTGGGTGGGTGGGTGGGTGGATGGGTGGGTTGGTGGGTGGGTGGGTGGGTGGGTTTTTGGGTGGGTGGGTGGGTGGATGGGTGGGTGGGTGGGTGGGTGTGTGTGTATCTATGTGTCTATACATGTGTGTGTGTGTGTGTGTGTGTATATATATATATATATATATATATATATATATATATATATATATATATATATATATATATATATATATATATACACATATATGTGTGTATATATATATATATATATATATATATATATATATATATATATATATATATATATATATATATATATATATATATATATATATATATATATATATATATATATATATATATATATATATATATATATATATATATACACACACACACACACACACACACACACACACACACACACACACACACACACACACACACACACACACACTATATGGAGAAAAGTCCAACGCTAGTATGAATGATCGATGAGATTAGATTTCACTCTGTCAAAGATAAACGAACTTTGCAGAACTACATTCCTGAAGTGATTTAACATTTTCCACTTGAACTTAAATATTGAAAAATGTGATCTACGAAAATTACGAGTAAAAAGTGTGTTTGATTTACTTAGTGTTGAATTGAGTTATCATAATACGTGCGTGATTTAATTCATTACCTCACCGTCGAGGTGGTGAGGCGGAGCACTGCACACACCAAGGCGGTGGGTGGAGGTGCTTGGAGGCGTCGATCCTTATTCCTTCGTCTTTATCCATTGTTCCGCGTCGGGAGAACTGACGCCGCGGCAAACAACCTTCTCTTCTGTACGTTGATAAATTCCTTCGGGAACATGAAGTATTCCCACATTCAGCCTTTGTCTGTACGTCCTCAGATAGAAGAGTTACCCAATATTTACTGAGCAGTGATGGAATCTGCACTCAACTGATAAAAACTCGCTATCGCTGTGTTGGCGGCGCTGCACAGCGATGCCAGCAAGGCTTTGAAATGCTTTCTTTGTAAACTAAATTGTGATTCACGCAACACTTGCAAAAAATGTTTATATTTGTCTATATTTTTTGTTTTGTTTGTATAGAAACTTGACCGATGTTGATTAATTGAGAATCGTCACTCGATCTCTTTCGTATTACAGTTTTATTTTTAATTTTCGTGAATTAACACTTAGTATTTGTATACATTCAAGAACAACGCCAACGTCTGAACAACTGTGACAACATAACACGAAGACTGTATTGCGGATCTGTAGCAGCTTGGTTCTCTATTAAGGCATACTTACTAGAACACATACACACACACACACACACACACACACACACACACACACACACACACACACACACACACACACACACACACACACACACACACACACACACACAGTACCCCGCATAACAGCTCCAAAGTGAGGTTGTTCTAACTAGCACAAGAGTGTCAGTCATGTTATTGCCCGCTTCACTGGACCCTCGACGGACGCTGCACGACAAAAGGTCCGCCATTCGTCTCGCCGACAGTCCATAGGGGGCGGACCTCCCCACCCCCCACAGCCCCGCCCCATAAATATTCCTCCACCCTATCCATCCATCTAACGCGGCTCTTCGACTCCGCGTTCCTCTGTTCCCTTCAGTTTTACTCTGTGCTGCCCTTCCTCCCTCCCGTCCGTACACTCACCGTGACAGAGTGGTGAGTGTGTGTGTTCAGTGAGTTATTGGAGGAGGAGGAGGAGGAGGAAGAGGAGGAGGAGGAGGAGGAGGAAGAAAAAGAAGACCAAGGCGACCGATGAAGAGGAGTGGGACAAAGACGAGGTGGTGAAGGAAAAGGAGGAATAGGTAGACAAAAAGAGACGATGGAAGAGATGGAGTAGGAGGAGGAGGAGGAGGAGGAGGAGGAGGAGGAGGAAGTGGTGGTAAATGAGAAAGACGGTGTAGCTGCTGGAAAAATAGGTGTTTGACCCTTAAAATGATGGTGATGTCAAGAGAAAAAGAAAACGTTGAGATAACATAATTTCACATGAGACTGAAAACAAGGAACAACAAGAGAAGAAGGGAGGAGGAATGAGATGCAGGAAAAGCAGGAATGAGGAAAGGAAGGAAAGCAGGAAGAGGAGGTAGAAAAGGATTGAGGTATCTTTCAGAAATCATTGCCTGAAGCCAAGACCAATAGAGGTTAAAGAGAAAACCATTTACTTTGAATCGCACCATAGTGAAGGAATACGAGTCTTGGCCGAACACCTGCTTCAGTGCCTTAGTTGTACACGTCTTAGGCTGCTTCTTGACAACAGTAGACAATTACATAGATAAATAGTTAGATAAATGACTAGAAAGAAGAAAAAAAAAGATAGATAGATAAATAGATTGATAGACAGATAGATAGATAGATTAATAAGTTGATAGTTGAAAGAGATATGTGCTTCACTTATTGACTTAAAAAGATATAGATACTAACACGGAGCCAATACAAAGAGCCAAACTTTCTAGGATGATGTTTTCTATTTTAATAACAATATGATTTCCGCACGAAAGCTTCATTCACGCACTAAGCAGTTCCGGTTTCTCAAATTTTGACGCATTCTACACATATAATATCATTTTTGTATAATCAATTCACTGAGGTATTTATGGTGTCGCTATTACTTCAACGAATTACACATATTATGTTATTCATTCACAGTGAGACATCAGAGTTTTCTGTGTTATATTCCAAATGCTACAGGAGCTGAAACTTGAAGATTTAGTGATTTTTTTGTGTTGAAATATTATGATGGTGTACTTGAGGTCAAATTAAGCCGGTCATTATGATAGTCTAGGTCATTAGCAAGAAAGTTTTAGCCTCTAAAGTGGATGTCTGATTTGCATTTACTTCCCAGTGTGGGTTGGGAAGGTCTATTTCTGTCCCAAATATTGAACGCATCCTTGAAAAAAATATATATAATGCATGCCATTGAGCGAAGGATAATGAAAACTTAAATCAAATTCGCTTGTACACACACAAGAAAAGGTTAATCACCCATAGAGCCTTACTGTAAAACAAGTTGTCAGCGGAGATCCTGGGAGGCACACCTGAAAGGAGAACATTGCTGTTTTTAGTCCAAGTGTTGGCTAAGCTTGCGATACTCATCCAACAGTGTCCAGGGTGTCGGCCATCACTCCTCGTTCATAGTACCTGCATACATGACCAAAAGTTACATAATTTTCAGCCTGATTCTCTTAGTTCGTTGAATGCGGCAGCTACTCACACCATGCCTGCGTTGGTGATAGATATTCTCCACCATGAAGTTAAATGTTAAATGTCAAAGAATCACCACCAGGTTCATCCTTCATCCGAAAGTGTATGAACTGTACTGGCATACGAAAAGGAGCTGCGGCTTAGAATTTCGATATTCATGGGTTTTATGTATTACAATAAGGTTATTAAGGATATTGGTAGGATGGCTGTGCCTCTGGCTCATATAGAATGGAATGAATTCTTGCAAAGACTCTACACTGACATTTAGAGGAAATATACTCAGTTAGCTCCTCCACATCCGTCTTCCAGAACTGAAAACCTGTAGACGAAGGAGCGATCTGTAATGTATGTGAGGAAAATTATTAAGCATTCGTACATTTCTTGATGAATGATTTCTTGAAAAGCAGGCTGTTACCCTATCAACCTGGAGAGAGAGAGAGAGAGAGAGAGAGAGAGAGAGAGAGAGAGAGAGAGAGAGAGAGAGAGAGAGAGAGAGAGAGAGAGAGAGAGAGAGAGAGAGAGAGAGAGAGAGAGAGAGAGAGAGAGAGAGAGAGAGGAGAGAGAGAGAGAGAGAGAGAGAGAGAGAGAGAGAGAGAGAGAGAGAGAGAGAGAGAGAGAGAGAGAGAGAGAGAGAGAGAGAGAGAGAGAGAGAGAGAGAGAGAGAGAGAGAGAGAGAGAGAGAGGAGAGAGAGAGAGAGAGAGAGAGAGAGAGAGAGAGAGAGAGAGAGAGAGAGAGAGAGAGAGAGAGAGAGAGAGAGAGAGAGAGAGAGAGAGAGAGAGAGAGAGAGAGAGAGAGAGAGAGAGAGAGAGAGAGAGAGAGAGAGAGAGAGAGAGAGAGAGAGAGAGAACTCCCGTATGATGGTATACATCCAACGGTACTGTTGTCCTGCGCATGTGCAGAACTTTGTGTTTGTAAAGAAATAGATGACGTGGTATAATTGGTCTATTGGATGGTTAGGAACTTAAGTGGTAGTAAGTACAAATAATAAATGCAGTATAAACCATTACATAATCATGATTAATTTATAAACTAAATCTAGCACCACTTGATAACTTTTAACCTTATAATAGACGTAATCGCACCAATTGTACCGTGTCGTCTGTGTATCTATAAAAACCCGAGTTCTGTACATGCACAAAAACAACCACACCACAAGACCTGCTATGGAATCTATACGTCATATCCCTTCATAAAATTACTACATAGAAAAGTAAGGTATTCAGTCCTTTTGGTTCGGAAGTTATATTAAATATTCCAGATGGAGTCAAGCCACACTTCTATAAATAAGCAATATTATGGAAATATTTGATGAAGGAACATGTATATTAAAATCAACATGATCTTCACCATCTTTACTCATTACCTTGTCGGGGAGTTTTTTCTTCAAGACTGAAACAAAATATTCTAATTATACTCTTGGCATATCCAAGTGTTATCTCTCAACCTTGGTTTCTGCTGCAAGAACCTGGCATTTCTGTAACCTCGCCTCTGCTTTGCATTGGTCGACCTGAAGGTTTATTCTCATTAATTTGGGGCGACTGATTCTCCAATCATTGAATCTTCACCAACATTAGCAATACAGTTATTCAGACACACAGTATATATTGCTGGTATAAATTCTAGATTGTCTGGCAATTAACATATTCCAGTCATGTAGTGTTTATTTGGGATGTGATTTATCAATGAGCGAGAGAGAGAGAGAGAGAGAGAGAGAGAGAGAGAGAGAGAGAGAGAGAGAGAGAGAGAGAGAGAGAGAGAGAGAGAGAGAGAGAGAGGAGAGAGAGAGAGAGAGAGAGAGAGAGAGAGAACGAGAGCGAGAGCGAGAGAGAGAGAGAGAGAGAGAGAGAGAGATGGAATTATGAAGAGGAGAAAGATATTACTGCTAACGTATGAGCAGGAAGAGACATGAAGGAGGGAATTAATATCAGGGAACGGAGAGGGGAAAGAGGAGACAAGAAATTAATATACATGTGTTAACTTGAGCCGTATTTATTGTGCAGCTAAAACCCGTATTACTGTTCTGTTATGGATCACACACACACACACACACACACACACACACACACACACACACACACACACACACACACACACACACACACACACACACACACACTTATGATTGATTTATTTATTTATCGATAAAGTGAATAGTGTAGAGAATGAAAACTATTGATGTTATGCGAGGGAAAGAAGTAACAATCATTGCTTCATTATTAAGCACGAGACACAGCAAGGTAATGGGAAGGAGTTGTTACACTTGCCACTGACACGAGACTTGGAGGGGAACAATCAGACAAGACGAGGATGAGCGTTATGACGGAAATTCCACTTAACATCGATGAAGGACGAAGGTTTATGCCTGTGTTAGTCAGTCAGCAATATCCGGTGATTAATTGCTGATTACATACTGATAACCCAGTGTCATTAGCTGAGCGTCGTTGACAATAACGTTAATCATCACCTCAAATAAGGGTTAGGGTTGCCTTTGTGATTGGTTTATCACGAGGGTGCCATCGCCCACAACAGGCACCTGACGTGTCCAGAAAGTCTAGGATGAGGCAGCATGAGGAAAAGAAAAAGATGATTATTGGATCCCCTATACACACACACACACACACACACACACACACACACACACACACACACACACACACACACACACACACACACACACACACACACACACACTTCCATGGCCCCTCCTTACAGGTCTAGAGATAAAAAGTTAGATAAGGATGAAATGTTCCCATGGCCAAACTTTTCGTTCCATGAGAACACCTCGATAGAGAGTTTGAAATAGTCACCTCGGGGCTTGGGACATAAACTGTGGGGCAGAACTTTGAGTGTAGTGTGTGGTATTGGTAACAGCGTCATCCAATAAAACCAGAATAGTGCAAGCTGCCCTTTGTAGTGTATATATATGCTGCTACGAGCCAATATAGTTTTTGGGAATTCCATCTTTGCGCAGAACAAACCAATAGAACACTGATGCAAGGCCGTGACTGAGTACCAAAGGGTGTGTGTATCTGTGGTTCATTGTACGGTGTGATTTGATGATGTCATTTGTATGTGATTATCATTCTTGAAATTGGAAACGCGCCCTGGTATGAGCACATTATTATGGTTACTAATGTTGATATAAAACCTATAGAAATAATTATATGTTCAGGCATTGAATCAGATAAAATTTTTGTTTGAATATTTCAATAAAACCACCGCCATTATTGGATATCGTCATATTAAGGAAGATATTTCACATTCATAGTTTTTTTTTCCCTTCATATTCAAGGTTTTCCATTACTTTTTTTCAGCCTTCCTGCTTAATAAACTAGGCTTGCCATAAACCAAAAATCTTGCATTCCTTCACCATTCTTTATAATGATGCTCAGTTACCAAGATGATTTATCCCATCAGTTGCAGAAATATAGAAATGTGATCCAAGTGATATCATTAATGGTAATAAGATATCAGTCATTCTTGTTCTAGTATTATTTATTTGTTATTTTTATTGTTTTTATTACTACATTATTATAATTTTTTAATTTATTTTTCTTATCATTATTATTACTATTGTTATCATGATTATTATCCATATTAATAATAATAATAATCATCATCATCATCACAATTGATATGTCAACCCCAATATTGTTAATGATGACATAAC
>JAXIVD010009842.1:5000-7500 GCA_036785275.1 Cancer borealis
TTTGAATGGCTCCATGTTTTTGATCTATAAATTATCACTGTTATAAAAATCTCATTGTAAACAACTTCTTTTCTTCCTGAAACAAAGAGTAAATTACTTCTCATGATAATGTTGCTTTGTTTACCAATAGCGTTTCATCCCCAAACCAGCCTACCTTTGATTTTAGATTCATTGGCTGCCTTAGCACTCCTCGCCTCACTTAATTTAATGGGAATATTCCTTAAATCTTTCTTTTATTTTATTGACAGCATTGAAAATTTAAGATACTCTATTTCACCATTATTTATTTCAAAGATCTCTCGTCGCCTTAGTCTTTTTTGCATTTTGTTTGCAGTCAGGTGTGACTCATGGTTAACTTTTTAGTCTTTATCTTCTAGTTAGTGTTGTAAAATAGGAAGCTTTCTAATTCTTTACATTTCTTCTATGCTTTGTTTCCTTATACAAGAATGTGCGAAATCCTTGACGGAATCCATCCTTTGCATAACAATGTAATATTTTGCACTAATTTTGATCAACAACATTACTGATGTGATATGTTGCTGAATATCCACTGAGAATAGAACTTCTTTTCTGATATAATTTGGTTCAGGTTATGCAGTCCAGTTTACCAGTGAAGTTTTTTTTTTTTTTTATAAACAATCGTATAAACAAGATAAAATGTAGAAAGTAAAAAAAAACTTTATCTAAAAGTTCAACAGCTCCCTTTTGTATACAACTGTAAGAGAGTGAAGCTGGTTTACATATAACAACAGCACAGTTTGTTAGTTTATCCAACACACACACACACACACACACACACACACACACACACACACACACACACACACACACACACACACACACACACACACACACACACACACACACACACACACACACACACACACACACACACACACACACACACACACACACACACACACACACACACACACACACACACACACACACACACACACACACACACACACACACACACACACACACACACACACACACTGCACCTTTGACAAGACTGATAGGCAATCTTGGCCCTTTGTTTTACTCTTATTCACCCCTTTTGAGCCTTTCGTTACATTGTCAACAGTAACACGAGGAGCTGCTACTGATATTACCTCTTTGTCAAGGCTAATTTTTCCCCGACAATTTTTGTATATAATTTACTAAAAAATGAAAAACTAAGGCAACACAGCATAAATAAAACTCATAGAACAACACGAATAAAATTAAATAAACTTATATCATAATAGGTGTGAATACGTTGATATACATACTATTAAAATATCAATATGTGTAAATAGGTTAAAATGAATAACGTCCACAATTTAAATGGCAGTTAATGAAGAAATTATGAGGAATAGCATACTAACAAAGAAAAAGTTATCATGGAAGAAAGAGGAAACAAGTAATGAATAAACACAATGAACAATCAGTGTAAGGAAAGTTAAACGAGAAAGGAGACTCAAAATAAGGAACACAAACACTAAAGGAACAGTATGAAAACAAATTAAACAGACAAATAAATGAATAAGAGAATAAAAAAATGAATGGATGAAAAAATAAATGAACGAATAAACAAACAAATGAATATATAAGACAACTAATAATGATAAAATTATAATAACAAATTAGATAAACAAATGCGAAAATATAGTTAAGTAACACATCAAAAATAATATATCGATAAACTAATATAAATATAACAAGGAATAAAAAAAATCAACATGAAATAAAGAAAAATAATAACATAAAATTAATTAAATTAGAGAAACACGTGAATAAGAATAGTCGAGAAATTCCAATGATTCCTCACTATAAACAAAGAAATACTTAGTAAAACTTGTATTGATTCATAAAACAATCTACATTAAAAAAAGGGGGAAAAATTCAATCAAAACAACAACAACAACAACAACAATAACAATACGCACAAATATTTCAAAATGCAAAACATTTCATGCTCGTATTATAATAACAAATTATTTGCAGCATATGTCCGCGCTCTCCCCTCAATAACAATCTTCTTTGATGACTCTCGGAAAACGTAGAAATTTTGTGCTGGAAATTAATTTGATAAAACTTGTTAGATGTCATACCAATAGTCCAAGTTGGATGAGAAATTTAATGTCGTGCATGGATTACTTTCATTATTTGTTTTTCTGTCTGTCTGTCTGTATGCCTTCCTGCTTATATGTAAGTGAGTTTGTTTGTTTGCTTTATATTTATCTGCATGCATATTATAAATTAAAATGATGTATGTCATGCCTATGTGTCTGTCTGTTCATTTCTCTGTTTGTCTCTTTCTCTGTTTGTTTCTGTCTTTGTATATTTGCATGTCTGCCTGTCTTTCTGTCTCTTCCTCTTTGCCGCCCCTCCCCCTCCACACACACACACACATGCACACACATGCACACACACATGCACACACACATGCACACACACACACACACACACACACACACACACACACACACACACACACACACACACACACACACAC
>JAXIVD010009843.1:0-2500 GCA_036785275.1 Cancer borealis
ATCATCTTTACCGGCAAACTGGGCTTCATTTGCATTATTACCTTACAGCTATATATAGTCTCAAGAAGAATACGACCCAGTGCTCAAAATAGTTAAGAAAAAACCGATGATATTATTGATTTAAGTTGTAGTAGTAGTAGTAGTTGTAGTAGTTGTTGTAGTAGTAGTAGTTGTAGTTGTTGTTGTTGTTGTAGTATATTGTAGAAGTAGAAGAACAAGAATGAAAATAATGTTAACACACACACACACACACACACACACACACACACACACACACACACACACACACACACACACACACACACACACACACACACACACACACACACACACACACACACACACACACACACACACACACACACACACACACACACACACCACACACACACACACACACACACACACACACACACACACATGCTGAGGTTGCTTCCACGAAATGTCATAAGATATCTATTATATGAACCACAGACGTTCATTATGTAATACTAAAAGTCGTATATACAGATTCAGTTCCGGAAACCCAAGTTATTCTTCCACCGATAATGATGAATAAAAGATGTTATTCACTATTCATTACAGGTCATCAGGGTGGATAGTGAAGGACGCACGCAAAACTAGACACACGCAAAGCAGTGCACTCAAGCTTTTGTTTTCGTTTTGTACTAAAGCTGATGCACTCAATATTTTAATTTTGGAATAATGCAGTTGAGTTTTTTTCATCTAAAGGAATGGAAGTAATGAGATGAAGCGTTTTTGAAAGTCTTGATGAAGTGTTTTTGGAAGTCTTGAGTGTTTTTGAAAGTCTTGATGAAGTGTTTTTGGAAGTCTTGAGTGTTTTTGAAAGTCTAGTCCATTTTTAGAAGTCTTCCATGCGTCACCTTGCAAATATAGATGAAGTGATGAAGAACAGCGACAAGTGGGCGATGGTCTATGCTGCGTCAGGTCAGATCAGGTCAGATTAGATGAGGTCAGGTTAGGTCAGGTGTGTCCCCGTTCGCAGTCCTGAAATCACCCACAAGACCTAAAATCACTGAATCCTTTGTAATGGCGTCTCGTGATTCCCTCAGCCAATTGATCCACTAAATGACACTAAGCTTAACCAAACCTAACATAAAGTGATGTGAATATTATCAGATAAGTGAAGAAAACCATCAATAAATAACACCTGTGTGGATATATTACAGGAATTACAGTGACCCCATCGAGTAGTTTATCGTCACGCAGTACTGATTACCTTCCATGTTACGTCAAAGTCTTAGTTAAGCTTCAGCAGACGATGAAAGGCTTAAACCAGCTTCAGTTCCTCGTCGTATAGCATTGCAAGGCAGCTTAGTTAGTCAGTCAGTCAGTCATTTGCACCTGTCGCTCCATCCTTTCACCAATTACAGGCGAAATGTCGCAGGTGTCATCATTGTCTTGCTACCTGTGTCAATGTACAGGTGTTTCCTTGTTAGGTTGAAGATTCGAAAAAAGAAATGTTACTCGTTTCAGATTTTTTGATATTTGATGATCGCGTATTTGAGCTTGTAGAGAAACTTTGAAAGGATAAGGAAGCTCTGAGTTGTGGGTCACGTCGGAAATGTGTTGTAACTTCTTAGAGTACGTACACACATACACACACACACACACACACACACACACACACACACACACACACACACACACACACACACACACACACACACACACACACACACACACACACACACACACACACACACACACATATACACACACACACACACACACACACACACACACACACACACACACACACACACACACACACACACACACACACACACACACACACACACACACGAGTTGACAGAAGGGTACCAAATTATCTCCATCATTAACCTTCACTTCTACACAAGCGCCTCCGATACACTACATAGTTAAATTGGCTCATGAGAATATCACAATACACTTTTATGTTCCAAAAGGAATTATAGTAATTATTTAGACTTCTTTGAGGACTAATGAGGTTGATAAGTGACGAGGCTGAAGGTTCGTTGGGGTGAGTGAGTCCATTGTTTCCCCCCCAAAAAAGACCCCCAAAGAAAGACCCATCACCTTCACCCCTTTCTTCACCCACCAGGACCCCCAAAACACCCCCCTCACCCACCCCTCCCACCAGCCGGACCCCAGCGGGTAGCAAGATTGTTTATTTTTCCACGCCAGGTAATTAACATGCTTTGAAAAGTCTGGAAAGTTAATGGGACTTTGTTTTTCTGATAAGAATTAGAAATGTTATGTGTGTTTGTGTGTGTGTAGGGGAGGAGGGGGAGGGAATGTGGGTGTGTGCGTCCCTGTGTGCGTGTTTATGTGCACACAAAGTTGTCTTAAGGTATGCTCAGGTGACCTCGTTTCAACAGGTGTAAAGGTGGTGGTAGTGCAGTTACATTATCACTCAGGTTACCACAGTTACGTACATTTACCTGCTTTCTTCAGGTGCACATTACCTGCCAATCAAGGGTTCCTATTGGGTAAT
>JAXIVD010009843.1:5000-10000 GCA_036785275.1 Cancer borealis
ATCTGGATTAAAATTTCTGATGCTGTGAGCCGTATACGAATGTCATATAACATCACAATAACCTCAGTGCATCTTAGTAAACAATAAAAAAAATACAGGATCTTAAATCACTTTTATTGCTATCATTCATTTTAAACGAGAGTCGAGATTGTGAAAACATGTCAGCTCACTCGCGTTAATATTGTCCTCATGTAGATTATATTGTGTTAACTACGTTGGAGCTTCATGGAGTATTTTATTCACGCTGCAGACCAACTTAAGTAATAATGGTTTTTACTTTATTAACCTGGTACTCGGTGTAAATCTAATTATAATATATTCAACGGTGTAACGTAACCATTATTTTTTATTTAATCTCAGAGTCTTCACCAGCCAGAGTATTTAGTATTATTCATTACAGTGTGAAGAAGAAAAACTATGTACATACGTACTGTATCGTACGTACGTAGCATACACAAACACATCCAAGGAACGAACAACCAGTAGGATCAAACGTTATAGTATATCCGCAATGGGTTAGTGTTACTCCCTCTGCATCACATCAAGTGCATGCGTCTTCAGGGATTGGGATGCAAACAAGAATAAATCATGTCAGGTCTTGGCCTTGCAGATGGAAACGATGATGTGAAGTCCTGAAATATGTTAAGATTAAAATTGCGTTACAAGTGAGACTGACTGACACACTGAGAGGAAGGGTTGAGTGCAGGTGTGATGACTGGTATGTTTGGTATCAGTGGTGTGTTCATAATTCCCTCACCAGAATATCTTAGACAGAAGGCAAGATCTATGTTAAAAATGTATCATGTGAAGGATTGGTCACTCCTCCCGCTGCTACTATCTATCTATCCTTGAAATTAACACCATACTCTTTTAACTCTATACATAGCAAGGTAGACGATTACATACTCTAAACAGTCACTTACCTATTATACCTTTCAATTTATCATGTTTTCTCTCACTCTCTTTGTCTTTCCCTCTCTCCATTATAATGAAACTCAGTGTCCACAACTTCCCAACCGTCTCATCCCACTTTTCTTCTTTCTTTCACGTCCTCCAACACTCAAGCATCTGGGGGTCTTGCTTATATACCCTCGTCCTTTTCTTCTTTTCTCTTCATATTTTTGCCAGTGACGGGAAGCCTCGAGTGCTTAGCTGATCCGCTTTTCAGTATCCATTAAAGGTTTAGTTGGGTTGAGCTGCGGCTATCACGGAACTTGAGCTCCATTCTGGGTAAATCCGATTGTGTGGTCACTTGCAGTTGGTAGGATTTTGTTGTGGTATTACTTGGCGTTGGTTCTGGGAAAGGGTTGTGTTCTACCATGATGCTCCCTCTGGATGTTCTAGTTAATGATGTTCTCGATGTACACCTACCTGTTTATAGACACTAATGAAGGTACTCCCAGCGGCTCATGGCTTCCTTACCGCTAATCATCATCAATTACCACATGATTTCGCTTCTAAGTCGCACCACAAATATGTCTTTATGATAAGTCTGGTTTGCTGTGGTAGTGATCGCTCGGTGTTCTCTTCCGTCTGCTTTACTTTAGTGTATCATTTCATACCTAATGTTACCTGTCATACACACCACCTCCTGCTGTACCGTTAATTAAATCTATCTCTTGTACAGGTGAATTATGTTTTTTTTTCTTCATTTCCCTAGACAGCTTTGACATTATTTTTCTAACTTATTATATACTATTTAGTTATAATTATTTGGTGTGGTGAATGTGGTGAATATGGCTAACCCCAATATTCAGCTTCTATTATTAATGCATACTGATGGTGAGGAATGATCATAATATAATTTCATCGCTGGTGCTGTTGGTGTTATTGGTAAGTGTTGTAATGTTATGTTGCAACTCAGACCAGCGGTGACTAGTGTATCCTGTCAGTGTAAGGCGACTGACTATGCGGTGAAGGACGTATACATTTATTATATTTTCCATCCTTGTAATATAATAGAAAGGTAAACCCGTACGTAGAGTATGTGTCTGAAATATATCATAACCATAATATATATGTTAGAAATATAAATACAAAATATATGATGAAAGTGTGTGTGCAAAGAAACTTAAATTAGAAGGGTTACATAACACCAATATTTTTTTTTTTTAATATATATAACTTTCACCGTTATGACAACAAAAATTTTGCGCTAACCAACTAACTAACTAACGAACTGAACGTCTTCTTTAGTATATTTTGAATGGCATCGAGAAAACAGTTCACATTCGACGGCATCTCTCTATCATTAATATTGGATGGAACCGAGAGAGGGAGAGAGAAGAAAGAACTTGTCTCTTCTTCCTCCTCCTCCTCCTCCTCCTCCTCCTCCTCCTCCTCCTCCTCCTTCCGTCCTGCATCTTTCCCTCCATATCACAATTTCCTCTAGTAACCTTGAAGGGAGGGGGGGGGGGGAGGATAGGGTGTAGTACTGCTTCACCTGACGGAGCGGGGCGGGGCGGGGCGGGGCGGGGCGGGGCTAGGGGTGGGCCTAGAGGAAGGGGTGAGAGAGAAGTGAAATTGTCCTGTCGCTCGAGTGATGAGAGGGTGATGGAGAGAAGGGTGGAGGGAAGAAAAGGAAATAGGGGAGGAAAAGGTGTGGTGGTAGTGGTGTGTGGTGTGTGTGTGGTGTGGTGTGGTGTGTATGTGTATGTGTATGTGTGTGTGTGTGTGTGTGTGTGTGTGTGTGTGTGTGTGTGCGTGTGTGTGTATGTGTGTGTGTGTGTGTGTGTGTGTGTGTGTATGTGTGTGTGTGTGTGTGTGTGTGTGTGTGTGTGTGTGTGTGTGTGTTGAAGCGAGTCTGGTCTTGTCACCTAAAGCTACGTGCTGTCTGAGGGAATCCTGGGACACACACCGCACCTGACTGAATGTGGCGGCTCGCTCCCTGCATAGAGGACCGAGTGTGTGAGTGTGTGAGTGTGGTAATGTGGTTAGTGGTGTAGTAGTGTTAGTGTGGTGGTAGTGGTGTTAGTGTGGTGGTAGTGTGGTGGTGGTATTAGTGTGGTAGTGAGGGATTATCCAAGTGTATTGCTAACAGGTTCATTGTGAGCTTTTACTGTTGACGATGATGATGATGATGATGATGATAATGATAATAATAATGAGGAGTAGAATAAAACTGTAAAAGTTGTTAATGATGAGTCCTGCAACAACCATCACCGAGTGACTAGAGGAAAAAAAAAAACACAAAAACAACTTTACAATGAAAATAATAAATAAATAAAAAAAATCATGGTCTCACTGGACACACGAACTAAACGATGCTGGAAATCTGTGCCTCGCAAGGGCGTGAACCTGACCTGGAGTGGAGTGGAGTGGAGTGGAGTGGAGTGGAGTGGAGTGGAGTGAAGTGGAGTGGTGGGCGTGGACCTCACTCACAGGTGGAAGGAAGGGCTGCTCTGTTCTGTCCCTAATGATAAAACACTGCACTGCGAAATGATCCGTAATACTGGACACGAAAGGCAAAAATTAGCACTGATTCAGAAGTATGCAGTGTGTGTGTGTGTGTGTGTGTGTGTGTGTGTGTGTGTGTGTGTGTGTGTGTGTGTGTGTGTGTGTGTGTGTGTGTGTGTGTGTGTGTGTGTGTGTGTGTGTGTGTGTGTGTGTGTGTGTGTGTGTGTGTGTGTGTGTGTGTGTGTGTGTGTGTGTGTGTGTGTGTGTGTGTGTGTGTGTGTATAGTTTTTTTGTCCACATCTGTTAATCCCCTCACACGGAACACATAACAAGGGGATCATGTGTGTGTGTGTGTGTGTGTGTGTGTGTGTGTGTGTGTGTGTGTGTGTGTGTGTGTGTGTGTGTGTGTGTGTGTGTGTGTGTGTGTGTGTGTGTGTGTGTGTGTGTGTGTGTGTGTGTGTGTGTGTGTGTGTGTGTGTGTGTGTGTGTGTGTGTGTGTGTGTGTGTGTGTGTGTGTGTGTGTGTGTGTGTGTGTGTGTGTGTGTGTGTGTGTGTGTGTTTTCCTTCCTCTTTTTTCCCCTTCCCCTTTTTTTCCTTCCCCTTTTTTTCTCTTCCCCTTTTTTTCCTTCGCCTTTATTTCCTTCCCTTTTTTCCCTTTCCTCTTTTTTTCCTTGCCCTTTTTTCCCTTCCTTTTTTTGTGTGTGTGTGCGTGTGTGCAAATTATTTTCTCTGGTGCTGCATAATTACCAATCGTTTCTTGGTCTTCCCCTCTTCCCTCCTTTATCCCAGGCGTCCTCTCTCTCTCTCTTCCTCTCTCCTTGTCACCCTCTCCCCTCCGCCATCAATTCTCTACCAGCACCTCTTTCCCTCCTCCTCCTCCTCCTCCTCCTCCCCCTCCTCCTCCTCCTCCTCCACTTCCTTACACTTTCTTTACTTGCGTTTTTCTGATATCCTTCTCCCTCCCTCGTTCACTTCACCTTCCTCTCTCTATCAGTTTCCTTCTTCCTCTCTCTCTATTTTTATTGTGTTCTATCTCTCTTTCCTCCTCCTCCTCCTCCTTCGTCGCTTTCCTTCACAGATCATCCAATTTTCATCACTTCCAATCTTCTTCTTCTTCTTCCTCCTCCTCCTCCTCCTCCTCCTCCTCCTCCTCCTTCATCTCCTTACTTATCTCCCCTCACTGCCATCCCTTTTATTTCTTTCCCTTCCACTTCAAAGCTCAAGCTCATCCATACACTTTCCTCTTCCACACACGTCCTCTCTTCCCTCCTCTTCCACATCTCTCTATCACACCTCTCCTTCCTTCCTTCCTTCCTTCCTTCCTTCCTTCCTTCCTTCCTTCCTTCCTTCTTTCCTTCCTTCCTTCCTTCAAGTCGTCCTCATCACATACCTTTCCCCCTTTCCTTCCTTCCTTCCTTCCCTTCTCTCCTCCCTCCACCTTGTCCCCCTCTCCCCAATTCACCCCCCCCTTCCCTCCCCCCCTCCTTCGCCATCTCGTTAGCCTTTGTTCCTTGGTAATTACTTCCTATTTTTCCCCTTGACTTTTCTCCTACGGATTATTACTGAGCGAGAGTTAATTACTGTGTGTGTGTGTGTGTGTGTGT
>JAXIVD010009844.1:5000-12500 GCA_036785275.1 Cancer borealis
TGATATATAAATAAATTATAGTAGAATTGATAGTAGTAGTAGTAATAGTAATAGTAGTAGTAGTAGTAAGGGTCGTACTTGATATTGTAATAGTAGTAGTGGTAGCAGTAGTTGAGGAAATAGTTATAATATTATAACAATGATGTTAGTGGTGGTGGTATTTATAGTCAGAATGTTAAATTATCCATTAGTATAATATTATGTAGACCACTAACGATTCTGACACAAACATTTGTGGGAATTTAATTATTTACTGAACATAATGACAATAAACACAAATGCATATCTAAATTTAACAGTAGAGTTCCAAACTTCCTTTTACTTGTTTGAACTGAGGAAAGTTATATCAAGGGCGACGCGAGGCTCATTGTAAGGTAATTGAAGGGTGGCGAAGCAAGGCATTTCCAGTGCCAGATTAATGATAATTCTAATGATGATAATGATGATAATAATAATGATAACATTAGTGATAATTATCAATAATAATAATAATGATGACAATATTAATGATAATACAATAATATTATACTACTACTACTACTACTACTACTACTACTACTACTACTTTTATAATAATAATAATAATAATAATAATAATAATAATAATAATAATAAGGTATTACTATACTTTATGCCATTAAACAGTAGATGGTTATGGCTACCCTCAGCTTGTTGCTCTTACTATTTACAACTTTTTCACTGATTACACTACCTGTTGGAAATGAATAATAACACTGCAATACGTCCGTGAATGTGGTACATTTTTGGACTTTCTCTAAGTCAACATAAACAAACAAACACTATCAATTGTTTTTAGCACGGGCTTTGGTTTCAAGCATGGGATTGGGTGTTGTTGCTACAGAGGATTATTATATTGTTTATATTTCCTCTGTCCAATGACGTGCCACCACAAATTGCCAGCACCAGCTGCGCCAATCACAGCTTGCTATATGTAATAGTAGGCGTGGCACAGCTAGAAACATAGGTCAGGAGACACTTTTCTCCTCAGTTGTATCATGGCTACCGTTGAAGTTACTTGTCAAGGTTGTGAATTGGATTATTGGCAAATAATCGCAAAATTCCATTCCAAAAACGATTTGGTGTACGACTTTCTGAGGGAACACGGCGTCCTACCAACAGGTGTTCAGTGCTATCCCCGTGGAAGACACTGGACTTTATGACACTCGAGTAGAGGATGACCCACAGCCAGGAACTTCAGGCTCTCGTTAAGATATTGCGAGTTCTGAAATTTTACTTGGTAAATTTGCAATTCAACCAAAAATTAGGTTAGGTTAGGTTAGGTTAGGTTACAACAGTGTCTGTGGAAGGATCCAGGGGGACTGTGCCCCCCTTTTAGGATAGGTTAGGACAAATTAGGCTTGGTTAGGTTAGGTTAGGTTGAAACAGTGTCACAGGAGGGGATCCAGGGGGGGCGCAGCCCCCCCGGTTAGGATTGGTTAGGGTAATTTAGGTTAAATCTTGGGAAATTTCCCAAAATTTAGGGAAATTCCCCTAGATTTTTCAAAGGCCATATATCACTCACATATGCCTCCCCCCCAAAACCCCCGATTCCCCAGGCTCCCCCAAGCTTGCTTGGGTGGGTGGGGGGGGGGGATAGAGATATGGAATATTGGCATAAAGTATAAATTTACCAAGAATAATAATAATAATAATAATAATAATAATAACGATAACAATAATAATAATAACAATGAGAATAAAAATAATAGCAACAACAACAAAACAATATAACTACTACTACTATTTATAATAAATCTTATAAAAAGATGCCAGTCTGTCGGTCTATCTGCCAGACACAGTCTTACAGTCAGTGAGGTGTCTGTTTGTAGTGAGCTTTCTCGGAAACAAATTACATCTACGTGACATATAATTGGGTCTTTTATAACTATAACAATGATGTATTCTGAACCTTTTGACGGGAATAACAATGTGATGTTATTTTTATCTTGCTCTCAAGGCACTTTGACGTGTTTCACTGCTTATGGAATGTTCCGTTTGTGACTAGTGAAGAGAAAAGCTTTGCAGTGTCGTATGGACTAGGATTACCAGCCTTGAGATAATTACTTTTCACCCAATTGCTGATTAACTGAAGTGGAATGGCTTGCTACTGAGCTTGTATGAAAATCTCAGACGTTTGACTAAGATAATGTTGACCGACCATTAACTTGCTTTGACTTATTCCTGAGATGATTAAACATATAATTATTGATGTTCGATTATTACGAAATAAGTGATATTCTGCAATTCCTTAGAGTCTATCAGCTTGTTTAGTGTGGTAATGAACGTGTTGTTATCAAATGAATCTTGTTTATGAAGTGGTGAGTTGTTGCTCAGATATTCGTGAACAGGGGAAAAAAACATGTTTGGATTCAACCTGCTGTTAATGATGATAATGATGATGAAACTGAACACACACGTACACAACAATGGGAGTGTTAACAAAGCCTATTGGTTTCTGACGAGACAAAAATATCTACGAGTAATGTTAGTACAGGTTAGTAAAGCCAATGTTACCCTAACTGCATCGTACATCAAATTCTTACTAACATAACCAGAATTTCTACTTACCTTCATCACTGACGGAAGTACTTAAGCTACCATAGTACTATATAGATGCTCTTCCCTGTAATTTCCGGGTGTAGCTTGACTAGCTTCCCAAAGGTCAGCCAGGTGGGGACAACACAACCCTCGCACACAGGATCCAACACGTGACTGATTCCAATCTCACACACAGACTGGATACAAGACGGGAAGGAAGTACTGCAGGAACACACACAGTTGAGAGGTGCACGTAGAGATGGGCGTAGAGAGAAGGTACCATCGCTCCAAAAAGTATCTGAAAAAAATCTGAAGTAGCAATTAGACAAATCGGACGAAGGTTTCTGGTAAATGGTAGAGGACAGGACGCGAAGTTAGCAGCCCTGCATGGTTGATAGTGATGGGCGAACCGAATTGTTTGAGTTGCCAGTTTCTTCGTATCGACGTAACCACAATGCCATCGTATTGTAGGAGACGCCAATATCCCTCGATATTTGTGTCTGGCTGTAACCCTCATTGTAAAGGGTGATGATCTCTTGGCGCATATTCTGAGTCGTCTCCATGGTGAATGACATGACCATATCACACCAGTCTCGAAATCAACTCTGATGAAGTGTCACATGCATTTCGAAACTTCGAATATCAGATCTGATCCACCATAAAGCATCTTCATGACGGGCGTTTCCTTTCAAGATTACTACATTTGATAACAAATGAAGATTGCAGCTACTTTATTATTGAAAACAAAAGTATCCATTATCCTGGATGTCTGTCATATTACGAACCCAATCAGTGACACACTGTTCACTTGGTAAGCGCGTGTTAACAGTGTTTGAGGTCAATGCCATTGTGACACATCTACTAAGTCGTTGATACTGCGATCCATATCGAGCAACATATATGATGAGTATAGTGATTATACAGCTTTCAAACCAGTTGTAATATAAGAAACTAAACTTTACAGTAGAACGTATAGCTATTTCGAAAGAAACACTTGTAAATATCAACTACCGATATTATAAGCAGATCCGGCATCAACGCCTACTCAGACATACCAACCCAGCAGTGTCCAAAGAAAACTGGTAATCTTGTTCAATTTGAGAGCCAGATTTACTTAATGATTCGTGGACAGTGACGACAAAGAATGTGTATGATATTGCCACAGTGATTCGTGATGAGTTTTGAATTTCTAAATCTCTCTGGGCTTCTCATGAATATCTCATGTTTGGCAGCAGCGACTGTAAGCAACACCTAAACATTTATTGTACGAACAAACTTCAAAGGTGTTTTCTTTCTTTCTTGGTATATATGAAAAAATGTGCTTGGCTCCCTTGTAAATGAAGAAGGTTCTGGTGGTGCTGACAGCGAATAAGCAGTAACAGCAGTTCAGGTAGTGGCAGGTGGTGGCGGTGTGAGGCTCGCTACGTGGGAGCCTCTCATAAGTTTAATCTCTCGCTTGCGTTTTTGCTGAAGCACGGCCTTCCTTCTTCTGCAACTCAATAGTTTTAACTGTGTGAAGCTTTTTTTTTACCAATATCTTGGTGATAAACAAACAACAAGAACATTATGTGCTCAAAAGGGAAGGGAAGGGTGTAATAAACTGTAACGAAGATGCAAAATACTATTGGTGAACCCTAAGTGTTACCAAACTAAAACACACTCTGTCCTGTTGGGATACCGATGAAAAATGGTTTCCAACAACCACTAGAAAGAAGAAAACTTCCACTCCAATATTATTAATTTGTTTATTTCTGGAGAATTTTTTTTTTCGAGGAGTGACGTGGTGCTCACGGGGCATTTAAAGGTATATTCAAACCAGATTCATTAAAATTCCATATGTATTGTATTAATTTAGCGTGAAGTGTGATCGGAGTCTATGTGACATTTTTCTTCAGTTTTCAACTCTGTTGTTTCCCTTAACAACCCCACGTCTCCGAGCCTCCTTCATTTTGTCTGCATGTTAAAGCGACTGGCCAAGTACTACTAACCAATTTTTAAGGAGATTGTCCCGCTAATTATCGTTTACTCAGCTGAATGTGGGCAGTTTAGTTAATAACTAAACTCATCACATTTGCTATTCTATTTTTCCATTTTCACCAATTGTGTTCCTTCAAGATAGAAATAGAACAGCCAGTGGATTATCCTTCGCGGATCTCATACCATTGTGGGCTGATAGATGCTTCAATCTTCCTTCTAAACACAGACTCGAATGGTCGAGAAATAATACATATCATTGTTTCTCTATATACTGTTACTAGTCACAATGATCTGTTAAATATTTCTAAGTTAAGCTATTTTTTCATTCGTATGTTGCATTCTCTCCAAATCTTACTCATGGCTTTATATATTCCGCCTTTGTTCTTTATTTATTTATTCTTTCTCAATCCTCCATTTCACGTCATCCTGACTCCTTCAGTGTTCAATGTTCAATGTACTTGAAGTATTCCATTCCTTCTCTCCATCCTTCCTGCCGTACTCTCTCCCCTCATGTTGTTGTTCACCATTACCTGGAGATGTGTGCGTTTGTTCTCAGAGCTCCCCTCTCTAGGTTCTCCTGCCACTGCACTACTCTTGTTTGTACCTCTTCCTATGTGTCAGCAACAATCATCTGCAAACAGTGTTCCCTCCGTTCCACACTCTGATTTCAGAACTCAGAACATCCATCACAATAACGAAGAGGAACGGCCTGAGCGCCGCCCTTTGGTGCAACCCAACCTTCACCTCAAACTTTGTTTCCCAACACACTCAATTCCAAACACTGTTCTTGCTTCCCAGCGCATCTCCTTCAAAGTTCTCGCATTTATTTCCATGTCACCTTTGCTCCTCAGACACCAGTACACCGTCAGTTTTGCTTGCCTCTAGCATGTCTCTTTTAAATCTTTAATTTTTTATGTACATCTACTTTACCTTCTACAGCTAACTAGACATAATTATAGTATATACCGCTCCATTTCGTTTATATAAATACACTGCATTAAGTCTACGTTACATTTTCTTCTTTATCTCTCGTCAACAACCTTTTCATTATATTTATTTTAACTGTCAACAGCAGCTTTCACACTAACATACATCTCCTCACTTGCTATTTATACTTAGATACAATTACATATTTTTCTCCTCTCCCTTCATATATTTTAATAATACATCTCACTTCACAATTTTCACATCCTCTCTCTCTTTCCCCTCTCCAATGCTACTTTAAATAAAAATTGTCATGCTGCTTCCCACGTTTCATTTTCTTCTCTGTTTTCTTTACTGGTAAGAAAATTTGTTAGTGAACTCAAAGTTATGAAAGATGAAAATGAAGAAGTACATCACGTACTGGGGTGACAATTGACTCCTGTCCTGAGGGTGGGAGTGCTGGTGACCTGTTTGGTTCTCACGCTCTGCCTTCACTTGCAGAGTCCTCACCTTTGGCTTAGGATGAGGATGTGTGGGCTGAGCTGGGTGAGGGTGTAGGGACAGGCCGCGGGGTGATTGAGGGGTGATACTAGCCGAGTCTCTGAGTTGGCCTGCGTTGATACCTTCCAGACAGTCCACGTGACACAGGTTTAGATATCACAGCACAACACAGGTTTTGGTTTGAGTCTAATTTGCGTTCACGCACTGCACACTAGTTACCGAGTCTATAGTCTCTCTATCTCTCTAACATTTCGGTTTATATATAGCCATAAGATCTCTAAGTTTGACGTTCACCTGTTAGTGAGATTATAAACAAATTCTGAATGATACACAATATGAATCTCGCAATACTATCTCAGGTGGATTCCAATTCCATCACGTCAGAATTATTAGTAATGTTATTAAGTATTAATAAAGTTGCAGTACACTCTCCCTGCTTACAAATTATCCTAAATTAACTGGAGAAATATTTTTTTACGGGGTTGGATTGCTAGTCATTAGACCAGATTAAGGTTGAATTGACTAATAGCTAATACAGGAATCCCATAATCCTTGGGAAAAAATACGAGCTATCTATGTGAAGTTGTGAAATACTTATACAATGTTAATTGAACTGCATGTTTCTCCTTGTTGCTCAAAGTAGAAACACCCAACACTTTGCTATATTAAAAAATCTTTAAGAACGGAGATTATTAAAGGAGAGGAAATACTTAATCTAATGGTGAAGTGACGGCTGTATTCATGTTTGTATTTATCATGCTTTGTGTAATCATTATGCCCTGTTATTCAGGGACACTCAAAGAACACTGAACAATGGCTCCAAGAACCACCATCCTGCCCTTCGACACATCACAAAGTCTCTCTCATTTATAGGATGGGAAAATGATCAACTGGTGAAAGATGAAAGCAGGGAAGAGAACATGTTGGTCACTCCTGCCTTTCTGCTCACCGCTCCTTCCCAAAACATCTGGCCTTCCACTAGATATTAATATGAACTAGTCTACTAAAAGCAATCTAACTAAATTAAGAAAGCTACCAACTCCAAAGCGCTTTATTTGGTTCGATCCATTTCATTCACTATTAACGTCTCCAAATAACATAACTGCAATATAACATATACTTGATAGGTGACGTAAAACAATAGCAACAATAGCTAAGGTGAGGACAGCATCTCGTTCCTGCGGTGTGGTGTGCATAGGTGTGCAGTGATACCTTTGACCGGGTGATGCTGCCACCAAACTATAGCTAAACAAGTTAATACACTAATTACATCGTTATTCATTAAAAACAAGGAATATATTAAAAACCCTCCCACTGGTTTGTACCAAACTCTAAATATTGTCAGATAAATGTTCACGAGAATATCCATATTTAATACAAATACAGACAGATGTTTAACTTTAAAGTAAGATAGTTAAGTATTGGTTATAATGGATTCATTATATATATATATATATATATATATATATATATATATATATATATATATATATATATATATATATATATATATATATATATATATATATATATATATAT
>JAXIVD010009845.1:0-14549 GCA_036785275.1 Cancer borealis
GTGTGTTTTGGGTGTGTTTTTGGTGTGTTTGTGTGTGTTTTTGGTGTGTTTTTGGTGTGTTTGGGTGTGTTTTGGGGGTGTTTTGGTGTGTTTTTGGTGTGTTTGGGTGTGTTTTGGGGGTGTTTTGGGTGTGTTTGGGTGTGTTTTGGGTATGTCTTGGTGTGTTTTGGGGTGTTTGGGTGTGTTTGAGTGTGTTTTGGATATGTTTTGGGTGTGTTTTGGGGTGTTTGGATGTGTTTTGGGGTGTTTGGATGTGTTTTGGGTGTGTTTTGATGTGTTTTGGGTGTATGTGTGTATGTGTGTGTTGGTGAGTGTAACAAAAAAAAAAAAAAAAAAAAAAAAAAAAAAAAACTATCTTCTCCCCTCATCACCCATCACCACCACCACCACCTCACCCCACCAACACCCATTCTCCCTTCCCCCAGATCCACCCATGAAGTAGTTGAGATTGAGGGAGTGCTGTACGCTTTGGGAGGCAACGACGGCTCCTCGTCCCTCAACTCTATGGAAAGATACGACGTGAAACAAAACAAATGGGTCCTCGTCACCTCAATGCTGTCTAGAAGGTACGTGAGGGGAAGTGAGGGGAGGTGAGGGGAAGTGAGGGGAAGTGAGGGGAAGTGAGGGGTAGTGAGGGGAAGTGAGGGGAAGTGAGGGGTAGTGAGGGGAGGGGAGGGGTAGTGAGGGGATTTGAGGGGTTGTGAGAGGGTTGTGAAGGGAGATAAAGGGTTGTGAGGGGAGGTGAGGGGTAGTGAGGGGAAGGGAAGGGAAGGGAAGGGAAAGGGAAGTGAGGGGAGGTGAAGGGTTGTGAAGGGATGTGAGGGGTTGTGAGAGGTAGTGAGGGGAAGTGAGGGGATGTGAGGGGTAGTGAGGGGAGGTGAGGGGAATGTGAGGGGAAAAATTAGAGGAAAGGTTAGAGAGAGACAGAGATGAAGAGGGGAAGCCAGGAGATAAAGAGGAAGTGGAGAGATAAAACGGAGAGAAAGGAGGGAGAGGAGAGAGAAGGAAGAGGAAAATGTTACATGAAGAGGAAGAGGAGGAGGGAAAGGGGAAGGGAAATGAGGGGAAGAGGAGGAAGTCAATGAAAAGGAGAGGAGGAGGAGAAGGAGGAGGAGGAGGAGGAGGAGGGGAGGGGAGGGGAGAGAGAGAGGGAGGAGGGAGGGAGGGAAGGAGGGAAGGAGGGAGGGGAAAGAGAGGGAAGAAAGGCAGAAAGAAGGCAGGGAGGAGGAGGAGGAGGAGGAGGAGGAGGAGGAGGAGGAGGAGGAGGAGGAGGAGGAGGAGGAGAAAGAAGGTATGAAAGAGGACGTAAATAAAAGGGGAGAGAAGGAAGGGAGGGGGAGGGAGGAAAGAAAGAGAGGGAGGGAGGGGTGTTTAGAAAGAAAATAGGAGGAGGAGGAGGAGGAGGAGGAGGAGGAGGAGGAGAGAGATGAGAGAGAGAGAGAGAGAGAGAGAGAGAGAGAGAGAGAGAGAGAGAGAGAGAGAGAGAGAGAGAGAGAGAGAGAGAGAGAGAGAATAAATATATGAGAATAGGAAGCCCTTTAAATTCTCTCTCTCTCTCTCTCTCTCTCTCTCTCTCTCTCTCTCTCTCTCTCTCTCTCTCTCTCTCTCTCTCTCTCTCTCTCTCTCTCTTTAGAATACTACTATTGATATTATTATTATTATTATTATTATCATTATTATTACTACTATCATCATCATTACTATACTACTACTACTACTACTACTACTACTACTACTATAATCCTTCCCAGACTACTACTACTATCACTACCATTTTTACTACTACTATTATACCACATTTCATCACCCAACACCACTACTATCCCTACTACTACTACTACTACTACTACTACTACTACTACTACAGGTCGTCAGTGGGAGCAGCTGTGTTGGATTGCCTGCAACTGGAGAAGGGCTTAGCCAAAACCAGCTGACAGGTGGAGCGGTACCCATCACTACTCTCTTAAGATTGGACACTCAGACCCCATCACTTCCCATCACCTTGACCCCCTTCCCTTCCCTTTCCCCTTCCCTCCTTTCGTAAGTGTTGTGAGTCAGTCAGTCAGTGAAGTGAAGTGAAGTGAAGTGAAGTGAAGTACGTGTGTATTTATGTGTGTGTGTGTGTGTGTGTGTGTGTGTGTGTGTGTGTGTGTGTGTGTGTGTGTGTGTGTGTGTGTGTGTGTGTGTGTGTGTGTGTGTGTGTGTGTGTGTGTGTGTGTGTTATTATTATTATTATTGTACCTGTGATGCGTGACTCGTTCCTTTAAAGAATAATGCAATTTATTTACTTCTATAGGTTCCTTTACTATTATATTATTATGTATGTATGTGTGTGTGTGTGTGTGTGTGTGTGTGTGTGTGTGTGTGTGTGTGTGTGTGTGTGTGTACTACCTAGTCATTTGTTCCTAAATAGGGTTAGGTTAGGTTAGTCTTTTTTTTTTCTATAGTTATATTAATATTTTATTTATTCTTTTTTTTCTATGTTCATTTGAATATTTTTTCTTGTTTAATATTACACGTGAAATGAAATACAAACACACACACACACACACACACACACACACACACACACACACACACACACACACACACACACACACACACACACACACACAGCGCGGGACCAAACACGCTGATTTTTTGGGCTACTTTTCCATTTTTAATATATTTGGGCTATATTTTGGCTATTTTGGAAACTTAAATGGAAGCCTCTTAGTGCTAGAATTTTGGGCTATTACTATTATCACTATTATTATTATCATTACTATTACTATTATTTTTTTATCTTTTCATTCTTCTTCTTATTATTTTATTGTGTATATATTAATTCCATTTTCTATCATATCGTTAAGATGCATCACCCAAGAATATCGCAAAATAATTTATATATATCACTAATTTTTTGTACATAATAGTTATTCATTATTCACGTCCGCAATTATTGAATATAAGTCTGTTTTGTAATGAATTTCTCTCACAACTTTTCTACAACTGCTAATACTGATGAATATTTATGAATACTGATGAATATTTATGAATACTGATGAATATTTATGAATACTGATGAATATTTATGAATACTGATGAATATTTATGAATGAATTATCTGTTGATGTAAATAGTCAAATATTCTTTGTATACTTTCACTCATTAGCTTTAACTAACATCATGTATAATCATTACTACTATTATACATACGTCATTATGCATATATTACCCTCACCTATGTATAACTTATCATGCAAAGTCGTATACACACACAAGTATACACACACACACACACACACACACACACACACACACACACACACACACACACACCTTCCTAATTCACTATACTTAGATGATAATTATACTATTTTAACACTTAACTTAATACAACTTCATTATGCATTGTTCCCAGGTTTGTGTACATAATTATTCTATAAGAGTATGTATATGAATTACTATTATTATTATTATTAACTGGTGTATGTATGTAAGTAAGTATGTATGTATGTATGTATGTATGTATGTATGTATGTATGTATGTTTGTATGTATGTATGAATTCTAGTCAAAAAAATGGTTCTATGGTGTATATTAATATTATCATTATTATCTATGCATTATTATTATTATTTGATTACTTAAGTCTTGTGCTAAAGGAAAAAATATAGATGAGAAAGAGGAAGGAGAGAGAGAGAGAGAGAGAGAGAGAGAGAGAGAGAGAGAGAGAGAGAGAGAGAGATAGTTAATAGTTACGTCCCTGGAGTGAGTTTGGCCGAAGCTCAAGGTCATTCATCCATGGCACCATCTTGGCATGCAGAATGGCACTCTCTCTCTCTCTGTCAAGATTAATATAGGAGGAGGAAGAGGAAGAGGAGGAGGAGGAGGATTTCACTGCCACTGTAGGTGTTAGGGTGACCTTACCCTGCCAACACCCTACCAACACCCTGCCAACACCCTGTCAACACCCTAGCAACACCCTGCCAACACCCTGTCAACATCCTGTCAACACCCTGCCAACACCCTGTCAACACCCTGCCAACACCCTGTCAATACCCTACCAACACCCTGCCAATACCCTGCAAAAACCCTGTCAACACCCTGTCAACACCTACCACTACAAACACACACACTGCCATAGGTTTAGGGTGAAACAGGGATAATGATGATGATGATGATGATGATGATGATGATGATGATGATGATGATGATGATGATGATGATGATGATGATGATGATGTTGATGATGATAGGGAAGGGAACAATAGATAGTGAATGTTATGAGAAGAGAAAAAAATAGTGGAATATTTAGGAAAAGTGATATTTAGAAATTGAAGAAAAATATTTGAACTATGTATATAAAAAGCAATGTTAGGTTAGGTTGAGAAAAAGATGATTTTAATATATATGCAAATGAGAATATAAAAAATAGCTATTGTTTAATTATGTCTATAAATAAAAGTGCAATACTATAATGATGAATATGTAAACAAAGAAATGGAAAAGATAAACAATTTTGAAATATTTTGTTTGAGAAAATTTGTTTTTGACTGTGCAATATAACCAAAGAAATATTTTACTGTATATTCATTGTTTATATATATAAAAAAAAAATAGTACTTTAAAAATAGGCTTTGATAAGTATATGTATGTACAATATAATCTATAAAAAACAATGTACAGATATATATTATTTATAATGATCTATTTTAGTCAATATCAACACGTACTACTCTCTATATATACAAGCATAATACCAAATACAGGAATATATTTTACTGTACAATACAAACCAAAGAAATACATTACACAAATTTACTATTAACACGCAGAAAAAAATGAAGAAAATATTGATATACAGCGAATGTGATGTTTGAACGAGGAATGATAATGTTGATCTCACGAGTGCAATGTTAGGTTAGGTTAATGATAGGTTAGGTTAGGTTAGGTTAGACAAGGTTAAGTCGGGTTAGACAAGGTTAAGTCGGGTTAGACAAGGATAGGATAGGATAGGTTAGGTTAGGTTAGGTTAGACAAGGTTAAGCCGGGTTAGACAAGGTTAGGTTAGGAAGGGAAGGTTAAGTTGAACGAGAGATGAATGAGGCGTCAAGTGAATGTTCGGAATGTTAACGCAAAATACACGAGTCAACACAGAATGTTAATACGCATAATGTTTAACGGAATAATAACATAATAATAATAACGAAGAAAATGTTAGTTACGTTAATATTCACCGGATGATTTTAATATTTTTACTTGACTTTGATGTGAAAAATAATGACAAAAGAAAAAAATAAAATAAGTTGCATATATATCAAACTTATTTCTGTTTCTGTTATGATGAAAAATAGTTAATGCAATGATAATAAAGTGATAAATACATCAAATTAAATACAATACAGAGTTGAAATAGAAGATAGATTGCATAGAGATGAAGATAATGATAAAAAAGAAAATGGAAAATTCTGAGTGGATGGAATAATCATTAAACTTTGGTAATTATATATATAAAAAAAAAAGTGATAAATAGATGAAGATGATTTTATGCAATGTTGAGATACAATTAGAAATGTGAATACAATGATTTGAAAGATGGGTAATTGCAAGGTTAAGATACACTAAATAAAAAATGTTATGGCAATGTTTGATATGAAAGAAAAACATTTAAGTTAATATTTGTAAACACAGCAATACAAATAAAAATGTGAACCAAATAATAATGATGATAAATAATAATTAAATGATCCCAATCTTACCCTAACCTAACCTAACCTAACTGGAAATAATTGGCCAGGGTTCAAAAAAATAATATTTATATACTTCAGAGAGAGAGAGAGAGAGAGAGAGAGAGAGAGAGAGAGAGAGAGAGAGAGAGAGAGAGAGAGAGAGAGAGAGAGAGAGAGAAAAAAAATCAAATCATATGCAAATCATCACAGTAAGGGAATGAATATAAGAAATAGTGAAAACCTATATACACAGTCCCACGGGTGTTTACAAGCAGTAGGCCTAAGCAGATTGATGGCGTAGAGCCTATTCAGAGTTGACCTTGAAAATTTATATATTTCAACTGCACTCAAATCACCATGTTGTATTTTGCAAACGAATATTTTTGAGTGTGCTGTAGTTTTTGTAATACATGTAATAGAACTATGTGATTTATTTTGTAATCGTGTGTGTGTGTGTGTGTGTGTGTGTGTGTGTGTGTGTGTGTGTGTGTGTGTGTGTGTGTGTGTGTGTGCGTACGATTTACTTTAAACCCGGTGAAAAAAAATTATTATATATAAATACACACACACGCATCATTTTATACACAAAATACAACCTGCAAAATAAACACAGCCACGTCTCTAAGTTACCAAATTTCAATATCAACTAAAATTTTTAACATGTTTAAAAAATATATATATAAAAAAAATTCTCTCACCTTTTATATCCGTCTCTGTTTTTCCCGTTTTCTGACAGGATCTTGACTCCATGTTCTCTATTTCATATATTCAAAGGAACATTAACTATTTATATTGTTATGGAGTCGCTATATTCCTTGTAGCACACACGGAGTAATGAATAATAACAAATAATACGAATTTCCTCACCTCACAGTTCACACTCACTCACACAAACATGTAAACACAACAATTTGACAACATGGCGAGAAAGTAACGGGGGGAAAAGAGCCTAAGTTTATATATGTATCATACACTTTCAATATACTTGCTTACCCACTATGATGTATGTTTGCACTGATATTTGATTGTATATTCTTCACATATCATAACTATTGTATATTTCGTTGTTGTTTTTGTGTGTGTATCCCAGCTAACATGGTTATGCCGGGCCAGCATCGTGCCAGTGTCGGCAAGTCACCAAAAAAATAATCGGTCTTGCATCGGTAATCCATTACGTAGTAATCGGCCCCATTGTGGGCTGATTACGTGCCAATATACGTTTACACCAGCCGCCATCACAACACCCTGCCGCCATCACACCACCTGCCTCAAATTAAAATAATTATCCACGACAGGACGGAGCAGGATGGAATAACTGGTGTGAGCGGAGGCCGACCTCAGCTTCGTCGTTAATGGATGGAATGACCAAAAGTAACACATAAACACACATATAAACACATTATAAACACCTGGTCGACGGTCTATCAAGCGGTGTCTGGCAATGATACACTCTTTTCCCGCCAAAGCTGACCATAACAAAGGCTCTATTTCACTTCATTTTCCCCCTCTACTATGCCTTCTTGAGTAACCCATTCATGTCAACTCTTCATTCCCCATTAAAAAGAGATAAAAAAGAAGAGAAAGGGAAAAATACGATAACTACTGCCACCGCGGCTAGCAAATATAAGTAATCATTATTTACCTTCACTTTCCACGCTTTAGGAGGGTGACAAAGCGGTAATACGTCATCACTGTCTTCATTGATGCTTCCTGTACTCACATGAAGCACATCAGCACCCGGGAAGCACTTAGTAAAACTTTACACTACACTAAGTAAAGCACTCCCGTACGTTCACCTGGCACCTGCTCGCCCGGCCACTTGCAATCACAAACTGATCTTGAATCTTGAATCTTGATCTTCATTCTTCTTTCGTTCATTTCCCGCATCGAGGATGTGACAAGGAGGCCAATTCGCTTTTATAGGTACCGATGCCGGCCCGCATACCTCATGTTTGCTGAGATAGTAATGGCGCAGGTTTGAATAGAATATAATTAAAAGACAGAAGGGATTTTTAGTTATATATTTTGATTAAGTTGATTCTGCGGTAATGAATACATATCTCTAATTATATGAGACATTTTAGGTTTACAATAAATATATATGTGTGATTTCTAGTGGCATAAAATTTTAGGCACTTTGAATAAGAATATTGTCAAATGAATAATAATTTTTTTGGTGTATATTGACAACACGTAACACTATCAAACTATACTTATACACTTTTTATGATCCTAAGTAACATAATAGGAACTTTTAAAACAATATCATAGAAGATTTATGTATAGTTAGGTTACGGGGAAGGGTGGGTAATAATGATATATAATTGGGGTTTCTCCTAAATAAATATATTACGTCATTGCATAGATAATATAACATAATTTCAGTTTGGAAAGTTGATACATAAGTTTGAATAAAGTTTTGTTTCAAATGTGAACGATGAGTTTTGAAAATGTTAATGTTGTTTGTTTGTCTGTCTGTTTGTATGTATGTATGTATGTATGTATGTATGTATGTTTGTATGTATGTATGTATGTATGTATGTTTGTTGATGTCGTTGTATGGATGAGCTAATGGGAGTGTTTTAAGCATACACACACACACACACACACACACACACACACACACACACACACACACACACACACACACACACACACACACACACACACACACACACACACACACACACACACACACACACACACACACACACACACACACACACACACACACACACACACACACACACACACACACACACACACACACACACGTACGTACACAGCTCCCATTAAGAAAGTGTATGTGCACCTTGTGATACATGTACGTTTTTGATGTTTACAAATAAAGATGAAAGATGCACACGTGCGTACGTTTGTGTCCTTGGGAAGAATGAGGGAAAGAAGGAAAAGTGTGATGAAGAGAGGAGAAGAAAGGGAAGGGAAGGATTACTGATACTGTACGTGTTACCATTAGTAGTAGTATTATCATTATTATTATTACTATTATTATTATCATTACCATTATTATTATTAGAAATAGTAGTATTAATAGTAGTAGTAGTAGTAGTAGTAGTAGTAGTAGTAGTAGTAGTAGTAGTAGTAGTAGTAGTAGTAGTAGCAGTAGTAGTAATAGTAGTAGTTGTAGTAGCATTATTATTATTATTAGTAGTAGTAGTAGTAGTACATGTGATCATCATTAGTTGGTGGGTATGGTAGTAACACTGGTCTGCATTGGTGTGTGTGGAGTGGGGGCTCACACTGCCTCACCTTTACTGGGAGGGGCGGGGCGGGGCTGGGAGGGGGGATGGGCGGGGCGGGGGGAGTAAGGGTGGAGGGCCTTGGCGGGGCGAGGCGTGGTTCGTTGTGGGGGCGGGGCGGGGCGGGTCGGGGAGGGACGTGAGGGACTCATATGTAGTCCGTGCGGGGTTGCCGCCCCTGGTGTGGGGGCAGGGCGCCGCTTCCGACCGTGTCCGGGCAGACGGCCATCTTGGAGCCTCGGGGACTGGGCACGGGGACCTTCCTAGGGGCGGGGGCGGCGTGCCCGGCCTCCTCGTCGTCCGAGTGGAGGGTCTCGTCCAGTGTCTCGTCAAGGCGAGGGGAACACGAATCGATGGAGGTGGGGGGCGTCTCCCCCCGAGAGGGTCCGTCCAGGGTGGTCACATGCACCTGGAGGCCATTAACATCATCGTCATCATCTTCATCGTCATCATCGTCCTCATCATCATCATCAGCCTCGTGTTCTTCCTTAGCATTATACTCCTCATCTCCTTCCTCCTCCTTTGTCTTCACTTTTTCATCGTTCTCCTCCTCGTCTTCCCCCTCTTCTACCTCTTCCTCCTCCTCTTCCTCCTCCTTCTCTCCCCCTACCCCGTGCCCGCCGTGCCCGCCGTGTTGGTATGGTCCTGCGTGCGTGAACTTGTCCTGCAGGTCCAGCCTGAGTGTGTCCCTGGAGCGGGGCTGGGGCTGGGGCTGGGGCTGGGGCTGGGGCTGGGGCTGGGGCACCTTCCGCTCTGGAGCATTGGGTCGTTCACGCCACTGTGAGTCCCACAACTCAATGCTCTTGACTTGTTCCTCCCTGAGGGGGGGCGGGGTGAAGGGTGCCTCCCGCTCGGGCGTGAGTGCGTCCTCGCTGCGCAGCCTGAGGTAGGGGACGCGCTGCTGCCTGTCCAGGTGTGGCGATGCCTCCTGACGCAGGGCTGACAGGATCATGTTCTTGGTGTCACGCACCAGCCCGGGCCGCACGGGGCTGTCCAGCAGAGGGGCGGGCACGGGGGAGGCGGGGGTCGGGGTAGGGCTGCTGGACACCAGGCTGGGTGTGGGGCTGTGGGACACAGGGCTTGGGGCGGGGCTTGGGTGTGTGTGGTGTGTGGTGTGTGTGGTGTGTGGGTGGTGGTGTCCCCGCGTGAGGTGGTCGTACAGCTGCACCCTGGTCCTGATGCTGGGCACCACGCCCTCAGGATACTCCTCGGGGCTGGCCAGGGGCAGCAGCGGCACCTTGGGGTCTTCCTCCCCCGGTGAGGCTGCTGCCTGATGGTGGTGGGGCGGAGCGGGGCGGGGCACGGATGGGGCGGGGCGTGACACAGACGGGGCGTGGCGGGGCACGGACGAGGCGGGGCGAGGCACGGACGGGGCGGGGCGGGGCACGGACGGGGCGGGTGTCGCGAGTGTCCTGGTCTTGGCGAGACGCCGCTTCTTGGTGGAGGCGGGGTCCGGGGCGGGGTGGGGCGGGGCTGCGTCGGGGCTGGCCGCCTCCTGCACCGCCAGGTAGTAGTTGACGCGGGAACGCACTGCCCCGCCCCGCCGGCCACTGCCACTCTGCACGTGTGTGCACGTACATTCGCCCGCACACTCACACTCCTCGCCCGCCGCGGCCGCAGCACGGGTCCGCAGCAGCATGGCCGTGCGGGCCTTGACGGTGCCGCGGGAGATGGTGCCGCCGTGGTGCGGGGGCAGGCTGCGGCGGGCCGGGGCGCGCACCGAGGGCCGCGGGGCTGGGGCGGGTGTGGGGGCGGGGGCTGGGGCGGGGACAGGTGTGTGTGCCGGGGCTGAGGTGGGGCGGGGCACGGGGCAGGTGGGCTCCGTCTGGGCGTCACCCTCGTGTGTGATCCTTTGGAACATCCTTCGTGCTGCCTTCAGCCGCTCCGTGGGCGTCACGTCATCCTGGTCCAGGCTCGTCTGTGTGCTCTCACTCACCAGGCTGGCATGGGCGGGGCCATGGGCGGGGCCATGGGCGGGGCCAGGGGTGGGACCAGGGACGGGGCCAGTGGCTGGGCCAGGGGCGGGGCCAAGGGTGGTTACCTGAGTGGCTGCCGAGGACGTGGAAGGTTCAGAGTTAGCGTATGGTGCGAGGGTGTGGGCGGGGGTTTGGGCCGGGGTGTGGGCAGGGGTGTCTAGAGGTGAGAGGGCCGGCGTGGGGCCGCGGCTGGCCTCCATGGCTGCCTCATAGGAGGGAGGGGCGGCCTCGTCGGTCCTGCCCCGGCGTGCTTCCTCCCGCAGCATGGAAGTTCTCTTGCGGCGGCGGCCCCGCTTAGCGCGGCTGATGCGGCCCGCGGCGTCATGCTGGGCACGCAAGGCCCCGCGGGGCATGGAGGGGCCGGGCGTGGAGGGCGCCGATGAATCGTAGTTGAATGACCTCATGGAGAGTTGCGGGGAGCTGAGTGCAGGCTGGATGGCACGCAGGGCCACATGGCGGGGCGTGCGGGGCTGTCCCGCGGGGGAGTCCAAGCCTTCAGGGGCCTCGGTGATGGTCTCCGGGGCAACACTCACTCCATGCGCCTGCACGTGGGCACGAACCACCTCGGGCAGGGGCGCTGAAGGCAGGGAGGAGCGACGAACGTGACCTGCAAGGGCAGCGGGGATGGGGCGGGGTCGGACGGCGGCGGCGGCAACGGCAGTGGTGGTGGTGGTGGTGGTGGTGGTGGAGACGAGGGTGGCGGAGGCTGTTTCAGGAAGTCCACGCCTGTGTGTGTAAGTGTGGTAGTGAGGGTGGCAGCAGGACATACACAGTTACACACACACACACACACGCACACACACATACATACGCACACACACATACATACGCACACACACACTCTCTCTCTCTCTTCCTCCCCCACACCCACCTGGCCCGTGTGAAGCCGCTGGCGTCCCATAACACCACCTCCATGCCACGCTCCAGGTCGAGGGAGGCGTGCCTGGTCCTGTTGGGTCGGCCTGTTGGTGTCCAGTGGTGCTCCTCCCCACCCACGCTGGCCTCGCCCTCATCACCCTTGTCTGGCACCCACGCTGTCACACCACCGGGCCGACGCACCAACTAAACACACACAAACACACACACACAGTTACATAATTAGTTAGTTAGTTCGTTAATTCATTTCATTAGTTAGTTTTAAAGACCACAACAACAACAACAACAACAACAACAACAACAACAACAACAACAACAACAACAACAACAACAACAACAACAACAACAACGATAAAGAATACAATCGTTATACACATGATGAATAAAGTATATAGACATGCTGGGTGACCATGAGCCCCAAAACCACTCACCCAGCACACCCAAACTGCTCGTATAAGATGTAGAAGAGAAAAAAACCACCCACCTTCAGGTTGTTCCCCGATAGGATAAGCTTGACCACCTCCTCGTAGTCTGGCGGAGGCTCATATAGGGGGGGTCGTCGCCGAGGCGTCGAAGATCTCCACACCGTGAGAGAGAGCTGTGTGTGTGTGTGTGTGTGTGTGTGTGTGTGTGGGTGTGTGGTGTTGTGTGTGTGTTGTGTGTGTGTCGTGTGTGTGTGTGTTGTTTGTAGTTAGTGTCACTGTTTGCATCTATTTCAATTATTTCAATCTTTTCTATTATTACGTACTATTAGTATTTTTCTCTTCTCTATACGATAATCAACTTTTTTTTCTTCTCTCTCTCTCCTCTCTCTCCTCTCTCTCTCTCTCTCTCCTCTCTCTCTCTCTCTCTCTCTCTCTCTCTCTCTCTCTCTCTCTCTCTTCTCTCTCCTCTCTCTCTCTCTCTCTCTCTCTCTCTCTCTCTCTCTCTCTCTCTCTCTCTCTCTCTCTCTCTCTCTCTCTCTCTCTTACCTTCTCTATTGCTCGTTCCTCCTCCTCTTCTGTCCCTGTGTCCTCCTCCTCCTCCTCCTCCTCCTCCAGCCTGCACGCCAGCTCGGAACATGTAGGAGAGAAGCCCGAACATAATCAAGACCAAGCCTGTGAGAGAGAGAGAGAGAGAGAGAGAGAGAGAGAGAGAGAGAGAGGAGAGAGAGAGAGAGAGAGAGAGAGAGAGAGAGAGAGAGAGAGAGAGAGAGTGTGTGTGTAAAAAATATATATACACGTAAAGAAAACAGTTTATTTTTATCATCGAGGACTGAAAGAAAATATAAAATAATAGAATAAAAGACACACGCACACACACACACACACACACACACACACACACACACACACACACACACACACACACACACACACACACACACACACACACCACACACACACACACACACACACACACACACACACACAGTTGCAATATAACAATACAGTGTAAGTTTGTGAGAAAAAAAAAAGGGAGAAAGAAAAAGGATGAAAGATAGAAACCAATAAAAAGAAAATACAAATAAACAAACAAAAGAGAAACAAAAAATAAAGAATAAATATTGTAGAAAATGAAAAACAGAAACAAAATATAAGTTAGCATTCTGCTGTACCCATACATACATTCATACACACACACACACACACACACACACACACACACACACACACACACACACACACACACACACACACACACACACACACACACACACACACACACACACACACACACACACACACACACACACACACACACACACACACACACACACACCTAAACACCAAACACATACCAACAAGTGTGAGAAACCAAAACCAACCAAACCAAACCAAACCAAACCAAACCAAAACCAAACCAAACCAAACCAAACCAAACCAACCAAACCAAACCAAACCAAACCAACCAAACCAAACCAAACACACAACACACACAAACACCAACACAAACACAACTACATACCAATAAGCGTCAGGAACATCACCAAACTGGACCAACTATGCGGTCCTTTCAGTATCATATCATCCTTTTGGGGGAAGTAATAATTAGGAGTGTTTTGATACCACCACGCGGCGTCTTCTGGGGTGAGAGTCTTGTTCCCGGGGCCAACGTAGCAGGAGGGAGGCTCGTCACTGCCGTCCCCACAGTGATTGAACCCGTCACAGCCTAACATCTTGGATATGCATCGGTGGTTCTTGCAGAGGAAATCAGTGACGGGATAGCAGTCTGTAAGAATAAATAAGAAAGGAAGGAGTGGGAGATAGGACAAAGCACCGAAGCGAACAACAAGACTAATAATAAAAACAAAACAAACAAACACAACCCCCCCCCCCACACACACACACATACACATAAACTCACTTCCAAAGATAACTGAAAGACGAATACACAATCGCCAGCTTGGACTTTTGTGTGAATGCGCCTCGTAGTCTCACGTAGAAGCCTGTATCAGGCAGCCACCACGTGTTCATTACCACTCGTAGCGCCCCCAGGACCCCCCACCACCGTCTCCAGCAGGTAATCCCGGCTGGTGAGACCCTGACGGACCTCCAACTGAGCTCCTGCAACTGGAAACATCAAAAAAGTTATAGAAAATGTAGAACAAAATGCGTATGGATAGAAGTGTTGTAGGATGTGGTGTCTCTCCTTCAGGTATTCCTACTGTAGGATATGCTAAGACTCCTTCTTCTACTACTTCTATAGGATGTTTTAGTGTTGTTATAGGATTTTTTTTTGGGG
>JAXIVD010009846.1:5000-14548 GCA_036785275.1 Cancer borealis
ATCGGAATTGGCACTTCATCCTGTTCAAGTAGACTCAGGACGACTTTGGTAAACATGAATACCAACTCAGTTTTGGCCCCAGAGTCACGTGAGGGCTATTTATACTGTCATGTGCGGCTGAACCACGCTGGGTGGATAGCTTGAGGCGGACATGCAAGTGGGGAGTGTCTGGGGATGAGCTAAGCGACCCGAGTTCCTTTCATCAACCGATCAGCGAGGTCTGCCGGCCGGCCATGGCATCACACTCACGTCACTCAAAGGTATTAACACAGACACAGCGAACTGACCAGCACGCGACGGGAAGAAGAAGCATCATGGAGGAGAAGGAAGAGAAGATGGAGAAACACGGTGATGATCAAGCTTATGTGCATGACAGACAGACAGACAGAAAGAGAGAGAGAGAGAGAGAGAGAGAGAGAGAGAGAGAGAGAGAGAGAGAGAGAGAGAGAGAGAGAGAGAGAGAGAGAGCTAGAAGGAATATGAAAAAGGGAATATCTAGAATGAGTCAATGCATTACAAGTTATGAGGAAGGTAAACATGACACTCGTAAGGCGCCACACACGTCCCTTAGATAGACATCATCACTGCTCACCTGCCTCCCTTGTACTTATCTAGCCACTCAACATCCCCTCTTCCTGCCCCTCTGCCCTCCCGTCCTCCTTCCCCTTATACTCTTCAATTCAGGTGTTGCTGGCTAAAACCAAATATAAGAGAGAGAGAGAGAGAGAGAGAGAGAGAGAGAGAGAGAGAGAGAGAGAGAGAGAGAGAGAGAAAGAGAGAGAGAGAGAGAGAGAGTTTAAGGGGGTGGAACCTTGAAAGAACCATCGACAATTGTATCGATGTCCTTTCTTTTTTGGTTATATTTTGAGCTTGATCTTTTTGGAAATTCTCTCTCTCTCTCTCTCTCTCTCTCTCTCTCTCTCTCTCTCTCTCTCTCTCTCTCTCTCTCTCTCTCTCTCTCTCTCTCTCTCCCCGTCACACCTCGTCTTCCTGCCTCCCTCCTCCTCCTCCACCTTCCACGCCCTTACCTGCCAACCTCTCCATTCAGGCTGAGAGATGCAAAGATCAACCGTCCATCACAAAAAGGTCATGAGGTCTTTATGCTGACAGATAAGTTGGTCGTAAGGATGAGACGAAAAGAAAGGAGAGAGAGAGAGAGAGAGAGAGAGAGAGAGAGAGAGAGAGAGAGAGAGAGAGAGAGAGAGAGAGAGAGAGAGAGAGGAAGAAGGATAAAGAGAGAGGGAGAGTTTTTCCAGTCCTTTGCATTACTTTCTTTCTTTCTCTCTTTCCCTCCTTCCCTCCCACAGCTTGGCGTCATCCCTACATCTTGCCACGCCCCTCCCACCTCCTTGCTATCGATCCTGTCCACCTCCTCTCCATCCCCTCCCTCCCCACGGAACCTCTGTGCGACTCCACCACCACCACCATCTCCACCACCACCACCATCACCACCACCACCACCACCACCCACGGTCTCCACTCACAATCCCTCCCTCCCTCCCTCCTACCTACTCAGCTGCTGCTGCTGCTGCTGCTGCTGCACCCCCTCCCATCTGCCTCTTTTTTCCCCTACGATGTGTGGTTTGTGGCTAGGAATGGATGTGTGTGTGTGTGTGTGTGTGTGTGTGTGTGTGTGTGTGTGTGTGTGTGTGTGTGTGTGTGTGTGTGTGTGTGTGTGGTTAGGCGGGAACGTCCCCACCACCACCTGAGAATCTCTTTATGGACGTCTTATCTGTTTCCTCACCACCACATCGCCACCGCCACCACCACCATCACCACCAACATGCTTACTGTTCCGAGCTTCGTCCTCGCCGCCTCCTCGCCGCCTTGTTCCCTACGCATGCGGGGATAGGTGGTGTATGCGGTGGAGCAGGACACCTTTTGGCCTTCTTCCTGCTTGAGTTACAATTCTCTTCTGCTGCTTTGAGTCTGCTTTTCGATAGCGTGGAATCTACGTCTCGCCAAGTGTCATCGTCTCGGCCTGGCGGCATCTGGCGGTTGTAGTGAGAGCCGGCGGCGGTGAGTGGACGTGCAGCGGCACCTCATAACACTTGCCGATGCTTAAGTGTCCTCCAGACTTGGCACTTCCAACACAGAGTCACCAAGGCACAGGGTCAAGGGATAGTTAGTGGTGGGCAGGCGCGATGACCGTGTGTCTGACCAATGGCGAAGTAGCAAAGATGTTCTGTCGTTCCTCTCGTTGATTCGCTGGGGCGTGAACGATGGCTAACAAACGGCGCGAAATCTCACACCTCCCGCTCCGGCCCACGCTCTCTTAGCCTATCAGCACGCGAGTTGGCTCTGACGTCACGTGTCTCTCACACCTATGGCGTGAAATCTCACACCTCTCGCGTCGCCTCTGCCCCGTCGACCAATGAGCATGCCCCGTCGGGCTGGCTCGACACCATCACACACACACCTTGGGCGCGAATTTTCACACCTGGTGTCCAATCAGGCATCGCTGTAGTGACTCAGGCGAAATCACCTCCATTGTAATAGTTGAGCTGAGTCTGTGAACCAATCACCAGCTAATGTTCCACTGAGACCACACCGGCGCGCAGTGATGGAGAACAGTGGACGCTGCAGCCTTTGTCTAGCTTCACGGTGGATCCCAGACCAGGGACGAGGAATATGTCTGACCAAAAATTGTTGTAGTTTACCTATTAATTGAAGGTGAAAAGTAATCATCGATTCACAAATATTTCAAACTTTAAATAGATTAACAATATTCAGTAGTAAAAGTTTCCTGGATGCTCATTACTAATTCCCAGTGTTCCACGATTATTTTATTGTTTATTGATCTGAGGACTTGTCAGGATGTCCACCTGTGAGACACACTTGATGCTTTCTGTCCTCACATCTGAGCATCGTGACTGGTATTACTTAGAACCTCAACTATACAAATTACCTTAAAACATTGCACTCAAGCTATCAATTCAACCAGTGATCTGAGAACTTTTTCATCTATTTTCGTAAAGCTACCTCTGCTTCACTCCCCTTCCCTTCCCCTCTCCCTACCTGAGCACCTCGATCTTCTCTCCCCTTCCCCGCAGTGCTGGCCGACCTGGCACCAGACGCTTCGTGTTGTCGTAACGAGAGGATTATACACGATTAATGGTCCGGCATAAACTTCAACGTCGTCAGTAGCTCTCCACCCCAAGCCGTCGGAACAACCAACACATCTCCCTGCAACTGCTGGAGAGTGTCAGCTATTCAGGGGCGTGCGTCGGGGCGCGGAGAGGCGAATGTTGCGTGGCACTGACAGGGAACTTAGCGCCTTGTGGCAGGGAGGCACTGAGGCGACACTGCGTCACGGGGTTACGGGCGAGGGCGACAAGGCGACAAGTTTTTTAACAGGATTTATAATTGCTCTTGGATGTAGGAAAACTCTAGTCCGGGGTGCAGGCTGCCGATATTTACGATGTGAGAGTGCCTGAGGCGGGTCATGGCGGGGAAGTGGCACGCTAAGTTACCGCTATCAAGTGGCGGGGGACGAGCGAGGTGAAGTGTCGGGGGTAAGAGGACCTCACGCCAACTTTTGATGCCGCCAAGAGGGAGAGTCGTCGCCAGCCGCCCCTGTGGCATCCGTGGCACTCATGGTGGCTCCCCCGGCGCCGCCACGCCCATCACCACGCCCCCAAGGCACTGAGGGGTGGGAGACAGGGAAGGGACAGTAAGGGAAGCTACCTATAACGGGATACAAGGGAAGCAGTTATGTTTAAAGGGGGACGGAGGGTGGCAGAGTCGTAAAGGATAGAGTGGATGAAAATGAGAGACCGACAGATAGACAGACAGACAGACGGACGGACAGAGACAAAACAAAAAACCGTACATAATTAAGCTGAGTGTGTCAGAGAAAGCCTGTCTGTCTCGGGTCGTAAATACCTGGCCAGCAAGTGACACACAACAAAGCCAGCACCTCCACCTTAGTAATGAGTTGTTCCCGCCCCAGGCTGAAGCAAGATGACCTGCCGTGTTGCGTCTTTCCTAAGAATCAACTTTCCTCCTTCCTCCCTTCCTTCTCTCCCTCCTTGCTTCTCTCTCTCTCTCTCTCTCTCTCTCTCTCTCTCTCTCTCTCTCTCTCTCTCTCTCTCTCTCTCTTTCTCTCTCTCTCTCTCCCTTATTCGCTTGCATCACTAGAAACTTATATCTCAATGTTTTGTTTTGCGCTTTTAGATGTTCATTTATTAGCGTGAAAACACCCGCATGGACGGTCATATCAAATCACCTCTTTCTCATCTCATTCCTGATGCTGTTTGTTCTTCCTCTATGGTCCTGCCCCGGCCATCTGTCACCTCCTACAGTTGTTAGATGTCACCCTTTGGATTATTGAGGGAAAGTGACGCTATACGCTAAACTATTAGTATACCTGGTGTGGTGTGGTGTGGTGTGGTAGCTGTGGTGAGGGTGTGGTATAAAGGTATGCTTGTATGGTGAACAAAATGGAAGATGTGTATTGTGGGTTAGTGTGAGATATACGTACAGTGATCGAATATGTGTAAGGATAATGTGGTGAATGTAAGGTGATATTTGAGTGTGTCGTGTTCGATGTGGTGAGTATGATGTGTAATTTTTTGGTTATGTGGTACTGATGTTACGTGGTGGTGGTGGTGGTGGTGGTGGTGGTGGTGGTGGTGGTGGTGGTGGTGGTGGTGGTAAAGTGGAGGAATGGTGAGGATGAAAGTCTAAATTAACACCTTCACGAAAAAAATATATTTGATACCTCTTCTGTTTCCTTCCTCTTCCTCTCCTCTTTCTTCCTTACTTAAAACCATTCTTCCTCGCTTGCTTTTACTCCCTTCATATCTCTCTCTCTCTCTCTCTCTCTCTCTCTCTCTCTCTCTCTCTCTCTCTCTCTCTCTCTCTCTCTCTCTCTGTTCCTTCAGTCCTTCCCTCCCTCCATCCCTTCTTCCCTCCCTCCCTCCATTCCTTCTTCCTTCCTTCCTTCCTTCACCCCTTATTTTCTTCCCTCCTTCGCTGAGCCTTCTGCGACACGCCATTCCTTCTTGGGGGCCAAAAACATGACATACCACATGGGTCAGAATCCAACTAAGCTGAACGAACCCCTCCCTGTGCATTAGGTCCACCGTCCCCCTACCACAGCCTGGGACTCTCGCCTCTACGCCAGATAATAAAGGTGATGGTAGGGAAGGCAGGCAGGCGACGGAGACGTAGAAGAGCCAGGAAGGAGGGGAGAAGTTTTACCCTGTGCCAATATTTTTACATGTGGCACCGGTAACGATGCCTTGGTGTCAGGCTTATTGTGGCGTGGTGGAGGACGGCAGTGTTGCCATCCCATCCACTACCACCACGACCACTACCACCATCATCATCATCATCATCATCATTATTATCATCATCATCATCGTCACCACTACTGCTGCTGCTGCTGCTGCTGCCATCACCACCACCAGTGCCATTCATGCAATTTGAAGATATTGTGGAGACGAAAGGAAAATACGTAGTGTGTGTGTGTGTGTGTGTGTGTGTGTGTGTGTGTGTGTGTGTGTGTGTGTGTGTGTGTGTGTGTGTGTGTGTGTGTGTGTATGTGTGTTTGTGTGTGTGTGTGTGTGTGTGTGTGTGTGTGTGTGTGTGTGTGTGTGTGTGTGTGTGTGTGTGTGTGTGTGTGTGTGTGTGATAATAACAACAACAACAACAACAACAACAACAACAACAACAACAACAACAACAACAACAACAACAACAACAACAACAACAACAACAACAACAACAACAACAACAACAACACCAACAACAACAAGAATAACAACATCGCATTTTTCAATAGCTTTCCTTTTTAGCATCTAAGCAAAAAATAAGAAAAAATCAACAAAGAAAAATACAATAATTCCAAAAATTCCCTCTGCTTCTTTACTGTTCGTGGGAAGAAAAAATAATTAAATAGGAGGAGTCCCCAGCCCTCTGTCATTATCCATTTCCGTTACATTTTAGAACAGGCAGGTAATAGGAAGACATGTGTACTAAATGACTCACTCAAACATAACATAAGCTAATGATGATGGATGATGATGATACATATAATTTTATTTTTTTACTACAAATGTCAAAGCAGCAGCAATAACAACAGTATTTTCTAGTTCAACCCTCATAACACAACTCCTCCCAAACACTCCCCTTGTATTCCCTTCATTCTTCCTTTCACTCCCTCAAAAAACGACACTATTGACTCAAACTTTTAAGAAAAAATACAAATCATGAAACATTCTTGGCTTTTCCTTCCCTTCCTCCCCACCGACCCTCAGCCTTAATTATACTCATCATCACAAGTCTCTCCAATGATGTTATCTGTGTCACATTTAGCCTTGACCCTCGGGAGGCTGATTGGCCTCATGGAGTCTCTTATCAATCTGAGTTTTTGTGGTTAAATGGACTCTTTATAGTAATCTGAGTTCCTGTGTTTAATTCCTCCCAAGCCAAGTTTTCTGTCTCTGTTTATATCAACACCTACGTTTTCTATATTAACTGTATTACATTACCTCCTAACATTCAGTGGTAAAAAAAAAAACCTTATAATCTATTACACCTACGTCGTCTTTTGAAACTGAAGTCGTCCCTTATATTATTAGAAGATAAATATCAATCATAATAATATTAATAATAACAGATAAAATAATGTCTTAATGAAGCGTTATCAAGCATCTATCATCAACTCACGATTTTTTCTCTGACTGTCAATGTCGATTCCACAAAGGGAGATCTACTGTTGACATTTTTGTTTTTATCTTTTTAAATGCTTCAATGATGATGATGATGATGATGATGATGATGATGATGATGATGATGATGATTACAATTATGAAAAAAACTATTTAAGTCATGAGGCTGTATTTATCCTATTTTTTTCCTTGTAATTCCATTTGTCGTAAAAGAAAAAATACTCCAGTCTGCCGCTTCCACTGAAACTTTCGATACAAGTTTCACCTTCCAAAGCTCCCCTTCTTGCCCTCCTCCTCACACCTGATTCTCTCCCCTTCATCACAAATTCACCTCACCCTTATTCTTCTCTCCCTCACCCCTGGTCTTCCACTCCCACGTGTGATGTGCCACATAACCAAACCTTTACGAGGCTGTGTGTACTTTTTTGCATTCATAAAGCCATGTCTCACCTAGGCCTTACCCCGAATTCCTACTCCTTTCTACAGTAGACTCCCACATCTCACTCCCACTCCCGTCACGTCCTCGTCTGTTTCCTTCTGAATGTCCAACGAGGTGCCTTTCCCAGTGTGCTGTTCTGCGTTACAAATGAAGAGGCTCGTTTCGTGACGTGTCAAAGAGCGTCACGCCAATAAGAGTCGTCGTTTACGTCACGTCTCAAGTGTATGTTTGAGTGTCACACGACGTTAAACTGCGTCAGGCCTTAGGTAGCGACCCTGTTGGCACTATGTTTGGCACTGGGGGGCAACGCAACGCCAGCCACCGCCTCTTCCCCCTCCCTCCCCCCCCCCCCCTACAGGACCAAAGATACTTATTAGAGTGTGGTAGAACCGACGGGGATGAAGTTTTTTCTTCTTGTATACTAGCGGTTCATAGTAAAGGCAACACACACACACACACACACACACACACACAGACACACACACACACACACACACACACACACACACACACACACACACACATACAAACACACACACACACGGTCCTTTAAACTGCCCTGAGTCACGTAGGTTATAAATCGTCTTGAGAACACTTGAGAGACTCGTGTGTAGGTACGTACATCTTCCCTCCTTTACCTCCCCCTCCCCACAACCCCCCCCCCCCGTAATTCTCTCCCTCACACACTTCCTTTTCTCTCTTTACCTCCTTCCTCCACTTAACTCCTTTCTTCTCTCCCTCTCTACTTCCCTACATACCTCACATCCGTCCCCTCATTCATTCATTCCCTTCCCTCCTTTGCCTCCTCTTCTTCTTTGCCTCCAGTGAACATAAGTAAAAGACTGTCAAGGAAGTTCACACCGGTATAAGACAGGTATATGACCAACACAACTTGATCTCTCTCTCTCTCTCTCTCTCTCTCTCTCTCTCTCTCTCTCTCTCTCTCTCTCTCTCTCTCTCTCTCTCTCTCTCTCTCTCTCTCTCTCTCTCTCTCTCTCCTTCCTATCATCCCTTATCGTCATTTATCTTCTTCTTTTGTCTCTATCTCCTCTTTATTCTTGTTTTGCTTCCACTTCTTTTGATGACATTTATCACACACACACACACACACACACACACACACACACACACACACACACACACACACACACACACACACACACACACACACACACACACACACACACACACAGAAAGACAGAAAGAAAGAGAGAAAAAAATAATAAAATAAAATAAACAGAAAGATTACACGATAGGAAAAAAAAGACGAAAAAAAAAAAAAGACGAAGCGAAGAGAAAATTTAATAAACAAGAGAAGCAAAACAGCAAACAAGAGAAGAGAGATAACAGGATAAAGGAGGAGAATCGACCACAATAGATAAGAATAGATGAAAGGTGATGAAGAGAAAAAGAAAAAAAAAGAGGAAGAAGAGGATAACGAAGACGATGAAAAGTGAAACAAAGCAAGGAAATGAGAGAGAGAGAGAGAGAGAGAGAGAGAGAGAGAGAGAGAGAGAGAGAGAGAGAGAGAGAGAGAGAGAGAGAGAGAGAGAGAGAGAGAAAAGAAAAAAAAAGAGACTGCCATATCAGGTGGTCTGAAGGAGCTCAGATGTGGGAGGTAAAAACGTCAAATGCTATCAAGCTCTCCATCAGCTCATTATACTGTGTGTGTGTGTGTGTGTGTGTGTGTGTGTGTGTGTGTGTGTGTGTGTGTGTGTGTGTGCCTATCTGTCTGTCAGTCTCTCTCTCTCTCTCTCTCTCTCTCTCTCTCTCTCTCTCTCTCTCTCTCTCTCTCTCTCTCTCTCTCTCTCTCTCTCTCTCTCTCTCTCACACACACACACACACACACACACACACACACACACACACACACACACACACACACACACACACACACACACACACACACACACATACACACACACACATACACACACAGCCGACCCCTGGTGACCCGCGGCCCAGGGGTCAAGCAGGGCGGGTAGACAGGGCACGTCCGGAGGCAGGTATAATTAATGAGGTCATTTACATAGGTGAATCCGCCCACCTGTCCTCGCCTCCTTACCTGTGATATCTTCATGTCCCCGTTGCCTGGTAATGACCTTAGGGACGAGGACGAGGGGATGGGTAAGGGGGGGGGGGGGGGGGGAAGGGTGACAAAGAAAATGGGCTGAAAAATGAGGAGGTGGAGAAAGAGGAGAATAAAAAGGAATGAAAACAGAACTCGAAGGTAAAAATAACATAGGAAAAAGAAAATCCGTTGCAGGAGCGAAGCGAAGGAATGCATTAAGTATGACAGTAATAGAGAGTCACAGAAAATGGGAAGACCAAGGAGGAGAAGAAAAGAGATCACCACCAAAGAAGAGGAAGAAAGACAGGATGATGGAAGGGACATATGTAATGGGGAGAGAACGAGACAGACAGTGACTAAG
>JAXIVD010009847.1:0-7500 GCA_036785275.1 Cancer borealis
GTGGAGGTAATTTCTATGGGTTAGGTTGCAGAGACCACGGATATTCCAGTGGAATGGATTGAGGAACGAGTTGTGATTATGGTAGGGATAGGAGTAATGGGATTAGGAGAGGTGGAGAGATTAGGAAGGACAGTATCTGGGCAGGGGGATTTTGGATTGAGGAATTATGTAACAGGGATTCACGAGACTCAAGGAGGTAAAGGATAGTCAAGAAGAGATTTTCTAGTAGATGTAGCTGTGAAGGTGGGAGGTGAAGAGTGTGGAATGGGTGGGGAAGGAGGAAAGGAGTAGGGGAATAGGGGGAGAAGGTATAGGAGTGGAAGGAAGGTTATTGGGTGGTTGATGAACTTCTGCTGAAACACAGAGGATGTTCTCGGAGGTGGTATGTGGTGGGGTAGAGGATGGAAAAGGGATTGAGGTATCAATGAAATGTTCTGTTATGAAGGCTTCAATGTCAGAGATGGTCTCATAAAGGAATGAGAGAGTGGGAGTAAAAATTTTCTTGGCCGGAGGTTGTAGGGAAACAGTTTTAGCAATTAAAGAGGAAGTGAATCAATAGAAGGTTTTGGAGAAGAAGCACAAGAGCGATCCTTGGTGTTTGGTACTCGAGTACCACATGGAAGGGGGATAAGGTTTGAAGTTGAAAGAGTAGAGGTTGGGGTATCTGGGTTTAGGAGAGAAAAAATATTATTCATCGGCACTGAAATAACTACAGGGTGGGTGAGATAAGTGGAGGAGGTAATTGTGTTAGATAAAGGAACAAGAGGAGTGGGAGAGGAAGTGGTGTGGGTGGAAGAAGAAGGATGGGATGTAGTAGGAGGAGAGTCAGTGTTAGTCATGGTTTGTGGGGTGTTAATGGAGACGCGCTGAGAGAGGAACCTGTTGGAAGCCACCGAGACGGGCTTCTTGTCTAGCTTCTTTGAGTGTTAAGCCATGTTTGAAGCGGAGGGAAGCAACCTCTGATTCAAATTTGTAAACAGAGTAGCTTTGAAAGAAGACATTATGTTCTTGGTGCAGCTTGCACAGATGTGTATTGTTGAAGGACAGTTTGTACAGGTGGTCAGGTGAGGCACAGAGAGGGCAAGGTGCAGTGGATCAACAGTATTTTGCTGGATGTCCAAATCTCCAACAGTTTTGGCACTGATGTGGGAAGGAGTGTAAGGTTTAACCTTATAGAAGGCTCCACACATTCCAGTAGGTGGTTTACCCGTGACCCCCGATGCCATTCTTTCTATTTATACTAGTCTGTGGACAATGAAACACTACTTTGCCCCCCTCGAGTGGTACCCGACCAGTCCCTCGAGGCCTCTGCTGCTGGTCGCCCAACTCCCCCCGAACGTCTCTGCCTGCCTAATGGACCTGGTTTCGGCTTCTCTGCCTGTTCCTCAGACCCCTACTACTATATCATCTTCTACTCCTCCTACACTCCCTTGTACCCCTGCCCCCTCCACAGCTTCTCATGCTACTTCATCCTATGCCCCACCTCCTGTGTCTTCTCTCCCTCCTGCTATCGCCATCCCGCTTCCGTGACGGCCTCACATTACGTGAGGCCTGTCAGGAAGCCCGTCGGCTAAGCTTCACCCCCTCTCCTCGCCATGTCGCTGCCTCCACCTCTGTCCCTCACTCAACAGCCACGTCCTCTTCTTCCAGTCCCGGTCCTCAGCCTCCCTCCCCTACCCCTCCTTCCACCCACCCCTCTCTTCTACCTCCTTCCTTCTCCCCCTCCCCACCTCCATTCTCCATCTCCTGCTCTAATTCTTTTGCTGTCCTTGACCCTGATACTCCTACCTCCACCACCACCCGTACTCCTGCCCCTCCCTTTCCACGCTCCCACTCTACCAAGCGACAACACCACTCTGAAGCTTTGGTCTCCCCTCCCCCACCAAACCCCTCTCCCACGCCTGCCTTGATCTCTTCGCCCCCTCTCCACCTCCCTAAAAAGACTCTCCCTGCACCTTCATCTCCCGCTCCTTCCGAGGGTGATACTCTCGCTGCCATCGCTGTGTTCATAAAGAACACGGCTCCCTTGTCCTCCCCTCCTACCTCCTTGCGCCTCCTATCCAGGTCGTGGCTTCTGTACACCCCTCTCCCAAGTACCTCCCTCCTACCCTGATTCCCCCTCCACCTTCTTCCTCTACTGTCTCCCCTCCCCCAGCCCCCTTCTTTCCCCTCTGTCCCCAGCACTCCGCCCTCTCCCCTCCCCCCCTCGTCTTACCCCGCCTGTTCTTCGGTGCAGTCCCCTTCGTCTGCCCCTCCTCCTTCCTCTCTTTTCCCCTACCACCTGGCTGCTCCCTTAACGATCTCCTCTCTCAACCTTCCCCTCCCCCTACCTCGCCCACTTCTGACCCTCTTCCTTTTCCCTTGCTTTTTATGGATACGGACCCCGGTCCTTTATCTCCTGCAAACGCTCCTCCCTCACCTACCCCCATTCCGAGTCTTATACCCTACTGATCATGTCTGTTCTTCAGTGGAATATTCGTGGTTTTCGTGCCCATTGACAGGATCTTCGCCAACTCATTTCCTCTTATGGGGCCCCCATGGTCTTGCTGACATCCTCGCTGAGTCCCGTCCCTTTTCCCTCCCTGCCCTTGTGTCCTTTCTCCGTGCCGCTAATGTCCTTCATCTGATCTAACCCCTACCCAACCCTCCTCCCCTCCACTAGCCCTGCTACCTAACCCTACTACCCCAATAGTGCCATATGGCCTTTTTTGCCTGGCACATTTCCTTCTCCACATTATGATTACAATTACAATTCAAATACCTTGGTAGTGTGGTCCATAACAATGGTGGGTCACGTCAAAAAGTCTTACGACGGATTGATCTGACCCATGGTGTTATGGACTCGCTCAGCACAAGTATCTGGCGTTGTTGGTACCTGTGCAGACAGACAAAGATTCAAATCTTCAAATCGCTGGTGATCCCTGTCTTACTGTATGGCTGTGAGACATGGACACTGAACACCGATCTGAAGAGCCAAATTGATGTCTTTGGTAATAAATGCCTTCGTAGTATCATGGGATATCGTTGGAATGACTTTGTGTCAAATCAGCGACTGCTCTGTGAGACTGAATCAAAGCCTATTACCACCATAGTCTGCCAACGTCAACTCCGGCTATATGGGAATGTGGCACGTTACCCAGATCCTGATCCTGCTTCTCAGGTTATTTCTGAAAAAGAAAACCCGGAGTGGAGCAGGCCAAGGGGACCCGCCCACAAAGTTTGTGGCGGGAAAAGTTGATGCTTCCTGCTGGGAGTTAATTGGTATGGGAAGGAGGCTTACATGGGGACTTGCACGGGGTGATCACCAGAGCTGGTGTATGCCCCCAATGATTGGTTGATTGATTATAGATAGATAGATTATATTAGGTCAACAGACTTGCTTGTAGATACATGTATTATAAATACTTATATACTTGACTCCCTTTTTTATATCATTCAATTATTTTTATTGTTCAATTATTTTTTTTTATAAGAGTCTTTGTAATTCAACATTGACATATGTATAGTCTTCCAAATCTTAACATAGATTCCTGGTGGGGTAGAATCCAGTATTCCCATGGGTCCAACGCTGCCAAATTTCGTTAAAATTTTTATATTCCTTTTACTTATGTACATCAAGTTCTAACTGGCTAGTTCACGTAGACAGGCAGCGTTGAACCCATGGGAATACTGGATTCTGCCCCACCAGGAATCTATGTTGAGATTTTAAGTTATTTATGCATCCTCCACCTCACAAAGCCTGGATAAATGTATATCTATCTATTTATATAACAGGAGGCTGTTATCCAAACAAGGCACACATACACACCAATGCACATTTACATATGCGCTTTTCTCACTTAGCCTCTATGTTGTCAGAAGAGAAGAGAAGTACACCCTGTGACCCCACCCGAGCATATATAGTAAATTTTCAGTAAAACTTAGGTTCTAATATTAAAATTTTGCACATTTTTTCAGCATGGAAAGGACAGCAATCAGCCCCTCAAGTACACTCACCTGGATATTGCTGGCGGATCCGGACCCTTCCCAGGCATTCCAACTGGAGCTCCTATCCTTGCTCTGGCTAAAGCCTTCATTCCCAATGTCTTCTAATGGTTTAGGAGTTTGTCATGGCCAAGTACTTAACAGTTTGTGCTCTGCGATAAGGTGATATAGTTTGTAAAGAAACTATTTTGTTATGTTGTAGATTAACAAATAAAAGGAAGTGTTTACATCCAAATTCTTTTTACTTAATTAATGTTACATACAAAGGTTTTAATTTATTCTTTTGGGAAATTAATAATTTTATGACCCAAGCCACAGTAATTGATATAGCTTGTGTTCATTCATAAGAATATATGAACATATTCCTTTGTTTCTTCAAATCAATTTGGTTAAAAATAAAAAAGAATGTGTGGTCATCATCGACTGGCAATTATACAGTACTTATGTTATTTTTAATTTTTAGCAGATTGTTTAATGGTTTTGGAGCTCATTAAAATTTGTAAAAAACAATAATATCTGTTTTATTGTGCATTTGAAAGAAAGTGACATCTGTGACTCAGAAAACTAAAAAAATAAAAACAACATTACAATAATTATTTAGTATTATATGCCATGACCAGTAAGGTAAAAATCAAAGTTAACAACGGCATTGGGGAATACACCTCAAAAAATTCATCCCCCAGACTTCCCTGACTTTGACAAGGACACACCTCTGACCTCGGCTCTGAAAACTCCCTTAACCTCCCATCTATCAACTCCCTTGTGTTTTATACCTGCTTCCCTAACACCAACACCACCACCTACTATTGTAACCACCTTCGAACCATAATCCAGACTATCCCCTCTTCCTCTCACCCTCACCCACGCCCATCCACTACCACTAGTCACTTTCTTTTATCCAGCCTCTTTGGTCCTCGCCGATGGAACAAATACTTCCATATCCCTGCTCATGCTCCATACTCAGAAAATACTTTCCAATTTAAAAAATGCATCCAAAGACCTGAAAGATATCGTCTAATAATCATTAATTCAGAATCCCAAGCTCCAGCTATGCTTACCCTAAAAGACCTTGATGGGAAATCTTTCCTAGTGTCCCCTGACACAAAACTGAGAAAAAAACATACACGCAGGCAGGCACACGCACGCCCGCCCGCACACACACACACACACACACAGCTCCTAGGTCCCCAGAGGATGTAACTGGTAAATCTACAGTAATGACATTAAATTTTCACTGGTTTGGCTAAGCTGCACATCCGTATTGTTTTAAACACTGCTAACATTCTATATACAAAATGGCACAACAATTGACACGGGTTCAATGCATTCATCTAGTACATGTTGAAGTTTAATCATAAACTATGAAAATGTTAACAAAATTTTTTCCGAATCCCCATCTGAAGTCTTCCATACAAAATCATGCACTGGATAAGGATGAGCGATTTTTGTTAGTACATACATTACAAAACTTCATACAAGTGTCATGATGAAGTGAGTTAGTCTACAATTAGTGTGTTACTTGTTCTAATTAGACAAAATAGAACACACACAAACTAGACCAATTGTAATAGTTAAGTAGGAACCTGACAACTGGAGTTCATGTGAGACAGAAGCCATCAGCAGCTGCTATGGTGGTCCTGTGTGGTGGTGGGGCAAGAGGTGAACCTCACGCCACAGTCTCCCTTCCCATCTCTCAACAAACTTCAGCTGGCTCTGGGGGGGGGGGAGAGAGAGAGAGAGAGAGAGAGAGAGAGAGAGAGAGAGAGAGAGAGAGAGAGAGAGAGAATAAAATAAAAAAATAAAAAATAAATAAATAAATAAATAAATGATAGTCATAATATGCTTAAATATACAGTTATACCAATTACCGTATTTGACGGCATATAGGATGCACCTTTTCCCCAAAATTTTGGCTCAAAAAATCGCCTTGCGTCTAATATGTGAAGTTGAGACCTTCTGTAAGCTAATCTTCTCCCTGACGCTCACTAACCTACCTTACGATCAGTACTTTTACCTACCCTAACTCCATGCATCATTATTTCATTGCTGGTACTATTATTATTATTACCAGTATTATTGCTATAAAAATGAATTACCGGTATTGTAAAAATGAAAGCAATCTAACCTGTGAGGCTGTGACACATGCCATCTGACGGTGATCATAACAAAACACACCAATACCCTCACCGTTATGGCAGCAGGAGGAAAAAGATTGAGCTACACAATCTCCTACAAACTATAAGTGGTAGATTATGCCAAGGAGCATGGCAATAGAGCAGCAGTAAGAGCTTTTGGGCCACCACCTATGGAAAAAATTATATGTGTCTGTCGACAGCAAGAAGACCAACTGAAGAGCACAAGGGAAGGTAAACATAACCTTCGTTGCCCAGCCCAGGCTTATCAATGCGTACAAAAACATCCATTGCACAGAAAATGCCTGCTGATTATGAAGAAAAATATTAGAATTTCATAGATTTGTTATAAATGAACGAAAGAAAATTTGTTTTGAACTGGGCTAAATAGGGAAAGGAACGTGGACGAAGTTCCACTCACATTTGATGTATCATCCAAAAGGACTGTGGCTGTCAGAGGATCTAAAACAATCTCAATAAAAACCACTGGCCATGAAAAGACCCACTATACAGCAGTTTTGGCCTGTTGTGCTGATGGCACAAAACTGTCACCTCTCTTGATATTTAAAAGAAAAATTCAGCCTAAAGATAAAATTCCAATAGGTGTATTTGTTCACGTCCACCAAAAAGGCTGGATGGACGAAAATGGAATGAAACTGGTTACAAAGTGTATGGTCAAGGCGTCTTAGTGGACTATTAAGAAAACCCTCTCTTCTGGTTTGGGATCAGTTTAGAGCACATAGAACTGCAGCCATTAAAAAAAAGGTGGGTGAATTGAAAACCCAGTTAGCTGTCATTCCTGGTGGACTGACAAGCCAATTGCAGCCTTTAGATGTGTCTGTGAATAAGCCATTTAAGCAAAACATGTGGGAACATTGGAACAAGTGGATGACTGATCCACATCATGACCTCACACCCACAGGAAGAATGAAGCGGCCCACCATTGCCCAAGTGGGTGAGTGGGTGAAGAAATCTTAGGATGACGTTAGGCCTGAAATCATTGTGAAGTCTCTTAAGAAGTGTGGCATTAGCAATGCCCTTGATGGCACAGAAGATGATGCGTTATTTGAAGTCAGTGATTCCAGTAGTAGGGACGAAGATGATGAAGATTTTTCTGGTTTTGAAGATGATGAAGATTTTTCTGGTTATGAAGATGAAGACTTTTCTGGTTATGAAGATGATTAAAGTGTTTCCCCATTTTTCTTACTGTGTTTTGGTTTATGTTCAAGTATAGTGGCAGATTGCTTTTAATAAAATGGATTCTGCTTAATTTCTTGCTTTATGCACTGCTGGCTTTATTTTAGTTTTCAAAGTTTTATTACTATTGTGATTTCTTTGTCTTGTATGTCTGCAGTACCAGCTTGCTTTTAGGCTATACAGCAAT
>JAXIVD010009848.1:5000-14543 GCA_036785275.1 Cancer borealis
ACCGATTATTATTATTATTATTATTACACACACACACACACACACACACACCTCATCACCTTCCCCAAATGCACCAAGGTATACATTTTCACTGCCCTTCTGCCTTTCACTATTCACCATTAAAGTACAACAATAATAATGATACAACATAAACAAATAATAGACTTTAGGCTTTAACGACACCACCGCTTGACTGACTGACTGGTTAGCTGACTTACTGACTAACTAACTATCTATCTATCTATCTGACTGACTGCCTAACTAACTGACTGACTAAATGAATAAATATAGATAAATAAATAAATAAATAACTGACTAACTATCTGACTGACTGACTGATTAGTTAACTGACGGGTAAGTTGACTGACTAACTAAAAACCTGATTAACTGACTATATAAATAAATATATAACTAAACAACTAACTGACTGACTAACAAAATAACTGATTCACTGACTCGACTAACTAACTGATTGGGTGACTGACTGATTTACTAAGTGACTGATAAGTTAACTGACTGACTGAGGGTCGCCTGGATGCTACCTACCTCCTTCATTTTCCATTAATGAGATTCTTTTGGTTTGGGATTCAACTCTTGTGTTCGCGCCAATTATGGGATTATGCGAGGCGAGGGTGACTGCCACATGCCGCCGCCGCCACCACCACCACCACCACCACCAGGAGGCTCTGACCGTGTATCCAGGTGCGCTAATCAAGACTTTTACCTGTCCACACCTACACACGCGACTTTCAAACGCACATACAGACACACAAACGAAGGAAGATGATTCACGATACATGTGATTATAGTTAAGCAAAGACTATGTATGTTTTCTTAGGTTTGTTAAGGCATAGATTGAAAATTGATCGAGTTTTAGTTCCCGTGTGTGTGTGTGTGTGTGTGTGTGTGTGTGTGTGTGTGTGTGTGTGTGTGTGTGTGTGTGTGTGTGTGATGACAGCTGTGGTAAAACTAGTAGCCACACGCATCACCTCTTAAACAATCCATTCCATTACACATCTCTCCCTCCCTTTCCCTTTCTCTCTCTCTCTCTCTCTCTCTCTCTCTCTCTCTCTCTCTCTCTCTCTCTCTCTCTCTCTCTCTCTCTCTCTCTCTCTCTCTCTCTCTTCTCTCTCTCTCTCACAGCAGCAAGCCTCGAGGGAGAACACACGGCGCACCACGCTATTGCACACCTCTCATATCTTTTTTCTCTCTTTCTTTTTCAGAGTGACTAGCGGTTCAGGGCCACCACTTAAAACTGAACCTTTGCAACACGCCTAGCTTCAAGGGGAACGCTGGCTGGTTGGACCCTACACACACACACACACACATACACACACACATACACACACACACACATACACACACACACACACACACACACACACACACACACACACACACACACACACACACATACACACACTCACTCACACTCACTCCTACTCCTCTTTTTCTCAGTTAGTGCTATGAAGTCAACTGTCAGTGACTAATTTCATGACGCCTACACGTAAATGATAGATGCACGCAACCTGTAACAACCCACACACATACATATATACACACACATGCATACACACATATATACATACACACACAATGCACTACGTAGAAATACAGGCGTTGGTGGGTCTCCGTGCGTGGCTAAATGATGAGGGAAAATGAGGAGCAGGAGACGAGTAAGGTATGAGGGAGGGAGAGGAGGGGAGTAGGCACGCACACGCACATACAAACACGCATACACACACACACACTCAGTCCATCAACTAACCACATAAAACACTGCAAATAAAATAAATTAATAAAGAAATAAATAAAAATCATTCCCCATTCTTTAAAACATACAATAAAAAAAAAATCGCAAAAACAAAAACAAACAGACATGTAGGTTAAAAAAAACAAAAAACATATACAAAACAAAACAAAAAATTCTTGACACGAACACCTGAAAAATCATGAAAATTTAATACATCTCTGGTTTTATTGCGTGGCAGGGGAACAGAAACAGAGGGCAGCTACAACCTCACCCAGCCACGCCCTTCGAAGTGTTCCCCACAACGCAAGGGGCACCATGACCTGTTACGCCCACCACCACCACCATCACCACTACCTGCCCAATCTCTACGTACCCAAAACATTACCTGCCTACCTGTCTACCCTTCAACCTACCTGTCTGTACCTGTCACTTACCACTCATCCTACCGCCCCCACACACCTGCCAAGTAAGTAGAGCTAAGCGATGTAGTGTGTGTGTGTGTGTGTGTGTGTGTGTGTGTGTGTGTGTGTGTGTGTTCTCTTCGTAATTCAAGCCTCACCCCCACCCTGTCATCCTTAACAGCCACGCCTTCACCCCCAACAGCGTGCCCTCAGCTGGATGCCCCGCCCTTGCCCCTCATAGTAACCTACCCTCACTAAACAGGAACCCTTACACCGCCTTCCCTATACCAGAACATACCACGGCGTTCATCCTAACCTAACCAAACGTAACCTAACCTAACCTAACCAAATCCAAGCCAAACCTAACCAAATAAAACAAAACCTAAATAAACCTAACCATTTTTTTCTCAGGCCCTTGATGCTGCCCTACGCCACGTCTTAACCCTCACGTCCCCTTTTTGCTGCGTTGAGGCGGCTGCGGGGCGTGGCTGCAAGCACAACACCTGCCATTGCCCGGAACACCTTGGCAACACTAGCAGCGTTCAGGTGAGTCAGGACACAGCACCGTCTCACATGAACTTGTTTTTGTAACCCTCACCGCGTACATCTATCTATCCGTGTGTGTGTGTGTGTGTGTGTGTGTGTGTGTGTGTGTGTGTGTGTGTGTGTGTGTGTGTGTGTGTGTGTGTGTGTTGTTGTTGTTGTGAGTTCATTTACCTAACTTGCTTGTTATATGAGTCACCTCTGTGTGTGTGTGTGTGTGTGTGTATGTGTGTGTGTGTGTGTGTGTGTGTGTGTGTGTGTGTGTGTGTGTGTGTGTGTCTCTCTCTCTCTCTCTCCTCTCTCTCTCTCTCTCTCTCTCTCTCCTCTCTCTCTCTCTCTCTCTATCTCTCTCTCGCTCGCTCGCTCACTTTCGTGTTTGATTTCGTTGACTTCAAACATTAATAGCACACATCCTAGTTTGGACATAATGGTTTGTGTGTATAGTTTGTCGATGCAATATCTCTCTCTCTCTCTCTCTCTCTCTCTCTCTCTCTCTCTCTCTCTCTCTCTCTCTCTCTCTCTCTCTCTCTTTGGGCAAGCACTCGTTATCTCCTTCACCTCTTCCCATCACCATCTTATCACCACCTCCAGCACCACCACCATCACTGCTAACGAAGTCTGTCCGGGCCTTAGCCAACTGCGGGTGGGCGCCATATTTAACGTTCTCCCGGGGATGCTCCATTCCTTTCAGTTTCGCTGCTGCATCAACAAATCTTCACAACCAAGGCGAGGAAGCTTGTTTACTCTCCACACCTTCGTCGCCTCGAGTTAGCTAGACGATTTTTGAAAAGTTTTTGGCGCAGATTGGTGGGTGAGTTCGGCCTGACGTGTGCTTTCGGCTCGTATTTATTATTACTATTATTCATTTTAACATTATCGTGATCATTTTATTGGTATTCTTTATTCTAGTATCATTTTAACATTATCGTGATCATTTTATTGGTATTCTTTATTCTAGTACTAAGGTATAATTTTGTACGATGACTATAAAAATGCTATTAATGAATGAGATGTTTTAATTGATCTATAGTGTTTCAGCCAATCATTATTTTATCAATTGTAAGTTCGTTATGTTACTACTGCGTTTTGGACTTATACTTACTACTCATATTTGTATTTCCTAACACAACTAAAAAAAACGTAATTCCCTTAAATATATTCTTACACGATTTCAACACAGACAATATTTTTTTTCCCGTTATCACAATCAAACGTATTCACTCACTTTCATCATACATTATTTTTTTCCTCCTTCACGTTCTGCTTCCGTGCCTTTCATATGCAGTGTATTTTCCTCTTAATCATCGTCCTAAGATGGGTTACTCGGCGGTTCAGCAACAAAAAAAACAGACCAAAGGGTGAGGGAACAAGGCAGACAGAGACCACGGTTATAGGGTGACGGGGAAGGAAGACAGGTAGAAATAGAGACGGAAATAGAGTGACAGCCATATAATTGTATAGCTGAGTGAGTGAACGCGTGTGGAATGGTGACGTGTGTGTGTGTGTGTGTGTGTGTGTGTGTGTGTGTGTGTGTGTTGCCACTTCCTACCCACCCGCCCAACCACTGGCTCGCTCGCTCCCTTCCAGTCCTCCTCACCCTTCTCCCCTCCCGCCCCTGACCCCTCGCACCACATCCCCGCCCTCCCCAACCCCAACCCATCCCCGCCCCGCGTTGGTCATTCATGCGGAACATTGCCCAGTGGATGACCTAAGTTGGGGATAGGAACGCTTATCCCTCTGATTCTTCTTTAACTTCTTATATTCTTCTTTTACTTTTAATTAATGTTACGGCTCGTTCGTTGATTGTTTGTTTTTTTATCCAGTGTGTGTGTGTGTGTGTGTGTGTGTGTGTGTGTTTCATTTCCTTCCTTAGTAGCACAACGCCAAACAATATAACACACACACACACACACACACACACCTGATCCCACACGGTTTACCACTACTACCACATCCATCTAAAATTAGACACTTTTTTACCCTCCTCTTCCCCAGACTCAAATTACAAACAGTGCATCAAATTACCTCTTCATCCTCCTCATCCCCCTCCTCCTCCACCTCCAACTCCCCACCTATATATATTTCATTGTGTCAGGTTCTTTAGGGTATTGATAAGCGTGCGGAGACTGTGTGTGTGTGTGTGTGTGTGTGTGTGTGTGTGTGTGTGTGTGTGTGTGTGTGTGTGTGTGTGTGTGTGTTGCAGGTGTGTTGTGTTTTGTGAGAGGCAGTGTTGCAGAAACTTTCTTCCTCTCCCACCACAATAATGACATGTAATACAGAGCTCGCCCCCCCCCTCCCCACACACACACACACACACACACACACACACACACACACACACACGTGATTACATTAGCCTAATTTCACAACAGAGGTCTGGACATGCAGGACAACGCTCTACTACCACCACCACCACCACCACCATCACTACCAACATAAACATAAACAAAAACAATGACACTACTACAACTGAGGCTATAAACTACTACACATACAAATACTACAGCAAATAACAATAACAATAACAATAACAAGCTAACCTCTTGAAGCTGCATGCCACATAACTTTCACTTCCACGGTCGGTCTGTTTGCAAGTCGTAATTAGATAAGCTATGACGAAACCCAGATAGATAGAAACTCAACCTTATTATTATTATTATTACTATCATGCAACACACGACCAGATGTTTCCTAGAGAGAGTTGGATACTATAGATTTAAGTGCAGAGGAAGGAAGGAAGGAAGGAAGGAAGGAAGGAAGAAAGGAAGGAAGGAAGGAAGGGAGGGAGGGAGGAACGAAGGAAGGAAGGTCGGTAGGGAGGAGGAAAATTACTGAAAAAAAACTAATAACTGCATAGTTTCCCTTATTTCCAAGGCTTCTGGGTGAATACAGTGCATGTGACTGGCAGGAACCTTCCATGTGTGCTATATCTGCAACCCCGATGAATAATTCGTTGTTATACCGTCCAGGAAGACAAATGGATAACAAAATGACGCTGTCTTTCCTGCATTACGTTATCTCGGTCTGTGGTGTATCGTGTGGTGAAGTAAAGTTTGAGTATTAGCGGTAATGGATGTAGTGATGAGGTTGTGGTGGAGGGGAAGGAAGATTGCAGCAGCGTATGTGTGTGTGTGTGTGTGTGTGTGTGTGTGTGTGTGTGTGTGTGTGTGTGTGTGTGTGTGTGTGTGTGTAGATAGCCCCCTTGAAATAAAACAAATAATAATTAATCAACAACAAAAAATTGGAACAGTTTCTCCGACCTTTCTCCCAAACCGTTCGTCTTACAAGAAAACTTCCTCAACAAATCTGATTGCAATTTGGAAGATCTGAAACTTTTATTGTTATCACACGTATCTGTTGCGAATATGGATTTCCAAAATTGTGGCCCGTAAATATCGACCAGTATTGGGGTGAAACAAGTATTTGCCATTTTACTACGTAAGTATCAGCTCTACACGAAAAAAAGAAAAAGAAAAAGCATAGAAACACACACACACACACACACACACACACACACACACACACACACACACACACACACACATACACACACACACACACACACACACACATTTTCCATTCTTACGCATCAAGTCGATAAATAACACAAATTACTGATGAATACTTGCAATGTTTTCGAAATATTTCATCCCCGCTGCTGATGAACTGCAAACTGGATGTGCGAATCCATTAAAACACACACACACACACACACCAAATGGTATTGAATTCCACACAGGCCGGACAACGGGGTGTCTGGCAGCCCCGTCAAGGTTACACGAGAGAGAGCTGAGTTAATTCTCCCGCCAAATGACGTGTGGCGGAGGCTTGAACGCACCCCACACCCACTCCCCCAAGGTCAACAGCTGTACCCTCTCCATCAGTGCACCACTCACCGCCCCCTCAAGCTTAATAATAATAGTGGTACTTACACGGGCGATAAGGAGGTGATAAGGGTGGAATGTTAGAACGGAAACAAATCCTACACTACCATTACTACTACTACTACTACTACTATAATAATACACACAAGCACGAAGGGTGAAAAAAAACAATTAACCCATAAAGAAAGAAAAAAATAGATACAAAGCATGAAATAAAACCAAATCGAAAAACATAAAAACTCGAAAAAAAATAACCTACCAACAATACCAACCATTAATTACCACTTCCAACGAGGCTGAAAACACCATTTACACCCAAACAAACTGTAGCACATACAATACTACACTAAAAGGGAAGGGGAACGAGGGAACAAGCAAGGCGTGACATGACCTTCCCTACATGGCATACCTAACACGTGGTACCAGCGGAGGAGGTAGCAGTGGTAGTAGTGGTAGTGGAACCTATTAATAGCCTAGGCTTCACAGGGGAGGCATTATGGTGACAAGTAGGTAGGTCAATGGGTTGGAAGGCTTATTAAAGAGGAGCTCAAATACTAAGGCTCTCAAGACGCTTCTCCTCCTACTACTACTACCTACCAACCTACCTACCTCCTCACCCTCACATACCACGGAACTCTATTAGTATTTCTATTTTTTTGGAGACCTAAGCATGGTGGAAGGTGAAGGTAGTGCATGGGGTAGATTTAATGCATGTGTTTGTAATGACAGATTCATGAAGGTGAGGAAAAACGGGATGGTAGGGTGGAATTACAGCCAAGTAATGATCTATATCTTACTATAAAATCGATCATGAAAAATAATATCTAATAAATTACTGATCAAAGGGACGTATTAATTTTTGTTTGTGTTTTTCGGCCTGATGATGACAAGTTGACCTCACTGCACTAAGTATGTTCATCCCATTAAAGGTGTCGAGATAGTTACTGGTAAGATATAACGTTCATATTGATAAAACGGCTAAATATTTTGCTTTACTGGTTGAATTATTATTGTGTGTGTTTAATTAATTGTTATGGATATTCAGGACACCTAATACCAAGACTTAGAACTTAAAACAAAACAAATAAATTCACATCAAATCACATGCATCCAAACGGGAAAATAAAAAAAATAAGAACATCGCTTCATAACAACAACAATGGAAATCGAGTTACAACATAGAAGACCAATCAAAAACAGATACCAAAAAACAGTAACTTAAACAAAGCAGGCTGTAAAATGCATCAATGTGAGCTGAGAGGAAAAACATCACAAAAACATGACAGAGAGATGGATAGAAATATAACCTAACCTAGCCAAACCCTAACTTAACCTAACATAAAAAGGATATAGATGGTAAAGGGGGACAGCTCACCATCAAACCTTATAGATATTACTACGAAGAGCTGCAGACTGACAAGGAGTACTAGTTATATATTCAGAATTGTTGTCGTTGTTGTTGAGGTGGTCTGAGGCACATCACGTAGAGCCTATAGTACTAATAGGGTTGTGGTAATGCAGGTGATGATGAATACACATACAGCGGTGCTATAAATGGAAGAAAAGAAGAGGAGACAGACAGACATGCTTAGGTAACAGCATGAACTCAAATCTTCATCATTCGTACATACATACATTATATATGCGAACATCCACCATCGACACACACACATAATAAATACACAAGCATACACACACACACTACCACATGTATACACCAAGACGTGATCATAATACTTGGAGACAAACAAGGATATGTATGTGTATATGTATGTATGTATGTGATCCAACCCTGGCAGACACACATAAGGCATGACATGGTGTAGTGTGTGTGTGTGTGTGTGTGTGTGTGTGTGTGTGTGTGTGTGTGTGTTGTTGTTGTGGTGTGTGGTTCAGGCAGCGTCTAGAAGCAAGGCGTGGGGGGGGAAGGGGGAGTGTGTCTGTATACTGAGTCCCAATTATGTGTGTTGCATTCTGGTCATGTGTTCCTGTATTACCTTCAGAAGCATTGATGTTTATTTGGTGATCTGCCAGTATTGAGCGCTACCTCCTCTCTCTCTCTCTCTCTCTCTCTCTCTCTCTCTCTCTCTCTCTCTCTCTCTCTCTCTCTCTCTCTCTCTCTCTCTCTCATTTACGGTCTCTTCTTCTCTCTTTCCCTCCCTCCCTCCCTCTTCTCTTTCCCACCCTCCTCTTATTTCCTCCTCCTCCTACTCCTTCTCCTCTCTCTTTTAACGATTTTGTTGTGATTTGTATTACTCTCTGACCTTATTGCTTTCCAATAGCTCTCTCTCTCTCTCTCCCTCTCTCTCTCTCTCTCTCTCTCTCTCTCTCTCTCTCTCTCTCTCTCTCTCTCTCTCTCTCTCTCTCTCTCTCGGTCAGGCATGACGTAATCACAACACTTAGGAAGTCAACTCACACACAGAGACAGAGAAAGAGGGGAAGGAGGGAGGGGAGGGGAGGGAGGGGGAGGAAGGGGGGGAGAGGGCAAGGTGTTGATGGTAAGGTGGATGAAGGCTGGAGAAGGGGAAGGAGGGAAGGGGATGGAGTGAAGGAGTGGAGGGAAGGGGGGATAGGAGTGGAGTGAAAGGTTGGGGGGGGAGGGAGGTAAGGTAGAACAGGTTAAGAGGGGTGATGGTAGGTAGGAAGAAATAGTAGTGACGATAGAGAGAGAGAGAGAGAGAGAGAGAGAGAGAGAGAGAGAGAGAGAGAGAGAGAGAGAGAGAGAGAGAGAGAGAGAGAGAGACAGAGACAGAGAGAGAGAGAGAGAGAGAGAGAGAGAGAGAGAGAGAGAGAGAGAGAGACTACAACTAATAATAAAACGTATAATATAAATAAATAAATAATAATAATAATAACACTCCCGACATAAACGTTTGACACCATAATTAATAGGCACTTCAAAAAATAAATTAAAAAAGGCACGAGATTGAATAAGGGACGGAAAAAAAAAGAGATAGCTTAT
>JAXIVD010009849.1:10000-14541 GCA_036785275.1 Cancer borealis
ACTGAAACATCGGTGGAACTATGTCATGCGCACCATCCCCGGCATCAGCCCTCTCCTCAGGCCTCTGGAGGACGCCATCAGGAACACCTTCCTACCAGTGTTACTGAGATCACGCATCCTCGGGGACAACGAGAGGGCGTTGCTTGAGCTTCCACCAAGACTTGGTGGACTGGGCATCACCTCCCCAGAAAGAATGGCTGCCACAGAACACCAAAACTCCATCAAACTCACCAGGTCCCTCACAGAGATGTTAATAGCTCAGGATGCTCATGGTGAAACAGACGACAATGCGATCACTGAGTTAAAGAAACAAATATCCAAAGACAGGCAACAAGAACAAAAGGACAGCTTTGAACACCTAAAAAGCGTCTTGCCTGTGGATGCAGTGAAGGAAATCTTCACTGCACAGAAAACAGGAGCCTCTAACTGGCTAACATCACTGCCCATAAGAGCAAAGGGTTTCAGCCTCAACAAACAAGAATTTATTGATGCCTTTGCTCTAAGGTATGGCTGGCCAGTGGAGGGACTCTCTAAAACCTGTGCATGTGGAAACCTCAACAGCATTGACCACACCATGGTATGCAAAAAAGGGGGCTTCATATGCATCCGCCATGATGAAGTGAGGGATCTGACAGCCAATATGCTCAGGGAAATGTGCCATGACGTTTCTACCGAGCCGACTCTTCTTCCCCTGACCGGCGAAAACCTCGTGTATGCTACAGCTAACACCAGCAACGAGGCTCGTGTGGACATCAGCGCCCGTGGATTCTGGATGCGTGGACAGAAAACCTTCGTGGATATCCGCATCTTCGATCCGATGGCTGCCTGCTACAACAACCTGTCCTTAGAAGCTGTTCACAAGAAGAACGAGGAAGAAAAAGTCAGGGCATACGAGGAGAGGATCCAGCACGTGGATCAGGGCAGCTTTACGCCCCTGGTTTTCACCTCATCCGGCGGAATGGGCCCCAAGGCGAAGTGTTTCTACGGAAGACTAGCTGACGTAATAGCAGAAAAGAAACACCAGCCAAGGAGCCATGTTGTCGCCTGGATGAGATGCCGCCTCTCCTTCTCTCTACTCAGGTCTGCCCTTCTATGCCTCAGGGGAACTAGGTACTCCACCCCTACCAACACAAACATTACGGGCCTCGACTGTGAGGCCACAGTAGTGGAGAGCGGACTGAGGATAGATCGTAGGGACTTGTAAATAAAAGATATATATATAGGAAGAAAAAAAAAAAGAAGTAGTAGTAGTGGTAGTAGTAGTAGTAGTAGTAGTAGTAGTAGTAGTAGTAGTAGTAGTGGTAGTGGTAGTAGTAGTAATAGTAGTAGTAGTAGTAGTAGTAGTAGTAGTAGTAGTAGTAGTAGTAGTAGTAGTAGTAGTAGTGGTAGTAGTAGTAGTAGTAGTAGTAGTAATAGTAGTAGTAGTGGTAGTAGTAGTAGTGGTAGTAGTAGTAGTTGTAGTAGTAGTAGTAGTGGTAGTAGTAGTAGTAGTAGCCATCCACGCCATGAGGGAGATCTACGCGGGAAAGGATTATGAAGCGGTACTGTTAGTGGACGCATCAAATGCGTTTAATTCCATTAACAGAAAGACAATGCTTCACAATATTTAAATCAAATGTCCCTCTCTAGCTACATACGTAGGAAACACTTATGGTGAACCGTGTGACTTGTTTGTAAATAGTAGTAGTAGTAATTGTTTTAAGGTGCTCAAGTCAATGGAGGGGACAACACAAGGTGACCCAGTGGCCATGGCCATGTACGCAATAGGTCTCTCAGTGCTTCAGGATGTGATTGCGTTTGAAAACACCAAGGTGAAGCAAGTGGCATATGCCGACGATCTTTCGGGGGCCGGTAAAATCTCAGATCTGAAAAGTTGGTGTTGATTGATAAAGGACAATGGACCCACCATAAGATACATACCCAATGCAGCTAAGTCCGTTTTTATTGTGAAATCTGATCTTTATGACCACGCTCTGGAGATTTTCGGTGGTAGCGGGGTAATAATAACAAAGGACGGGCAGCGGCACTTGGGTGTTGTTATAGGAACAGAGGAGTTCAAAAAGGAGTTCGTAGGAAAAAAAGTGTTCGAGTGGGTGAGGGAGGTAGAAATCCTATCTGATATAGCCAGGACGGAGCCTCACGCAGCTTATTCTGCCTACACGCATGGCCTACAACATCGGTGGAATTACGTCATGCGCACCATCCCAGGCATCAGCCCTCTCATCAGACCGCTGGAGAACGCTATAAGGAACACCCTCCTTCCAGCGTTACTGAGGTCTCCAGCACTGGGGGATGACGAGAGGGCCCTGCTCGAACTTCCACCAAGACTGGGCGGGATGGGGATCACCTCTCCTGAGAGGTTGGCAACTAGGGAGCACCTCAACTCCATCAACCTAGCCAGGTCCCTCACAGTAAAGATAGTTGCTCAGGACGCACACGGGGAAATAGACCAAAATGCGATCGCTGAGCAAAGGAAGCAAATTTCCCTAGACAGGCAACAAGAGCAGAAGAACAGCCTTGAACGCCTGAAGACCATCGTGCCTGCCGCGACTGTGCGAAAAATCCATATTGCACAAGAGACGGGAGCATCTAACTGGCTAACGTCACTACCAATCAGAGCAAGAGGCTTCAACCTCAACAAACAAGAATTTGTCGACGCCGTTGCTCTGAGGTATGGCTGGCCAGTTGAAGGACTCCCCAACATCTGTGCATGTGGTTCCCCCAACAACATCGACCACACCATGACCTGCAAGAAGGGGGGATTCGTGTGCATCAGGCACGATGAGGTGAGGGACCTGACAGCCAACATGCTCAGGGAGGTGTGCCATGACGTCGCCACCGAGCCGACTCTTCTGCCACTTGGAGGAGAAAACCTGCAGTTGAGGTCGGCAAACATCTCCGATGAAGCTCGAGTTGACGTTAGTGCTCGGGGGTTTTGGACGAGGGGGCAGAGAGCCTTCTTCGACGTCCGGATCTTCGATCCGACGGCAACATGTCACCGCGAGCTCTCTCTGGAGGCTGCTCACCGTAAGAATGAGCAGGAGAAGACGAGAACCTATGGCGAAAGGATTCAACACGTCGACCACGGCATCTTCACGCCTCTGGTCTTCACCACGTCCGGCGGGATGGGCTCCAAGACTAAGTGCTTCTACTCAAGACTAGCCGATTTGATGGCAGAAAAGAAGCACCAGCCAAGGAGCCATGTTGTCGCCTGGATGAGGTGCCGCCTCTCATTCTCCCTTCTCAGGTCTTCCCTCCTGTGTCTCCGGGATACCAGGCACTTCACTCCCTCCACCACGGACATAAGTGGCCATGATTGCGAAGCCACAGTGGTAGAGAGTAGAATACGGGTGGGTAGGTTAGGGGATTAAATAAGGATGTAAAGATAGGGGTAGATGGATATGGTTAGGGGTTAGAATATTATGGTTGGATGCCACAGCCATTAGCGACCAGAGTTGGGACTAATGACCTCCAATTTGTGGAACCCATGCAAATAAAAAGGGTGGAGGTATCTTTAAATGTAGTAGTAGTAGTAGTAGTAGCAGTAGTAGTAGTAGTAGTAGTAGTAGTAGTAGTAGTAGTTGTAGTAGCAGTAGTAGTAGTAGTAGTAGTAGTAGTAGTAGTAGTAGTAGTAGTAGTAGTAGTAGTAGTAGTAGTAGTAGTAGTAGTAGTAGTAGTAGTAGTAGTAGTAGTAGTAGTAGTAGTAGTAGTAGTAGTAGTAGTAGTGGTAGTAGTAGTAGTAGTAGTGATAGTAGTAGTAGTTGTAGTAGTAGTAGTGGTAGTAGTAGTAGTAGTAGTAGTAGTAGTAGTAGTAGTAGTAGTAGTAGTAGTAGTAGTAGTAGTAGTAGTAGTGGTAGTAGTAGTGGTAATGGTAGTTCATCCCAGCACTGTGATGAGGTTGGTAGTTATGTAGTGAGTGTGACAGGATTAGCGTCACAGCGTGGGCAGAGCAGCGAGCATCACACACAACCAATGGAAAAGCATCTAATGTTAGTTCAGAATCTTCCAACATTGTTTATACACATGATCTCAGTGCTAGATTTTTTTTTTTTTTCAAGGCAGTAGAGCCAACTGGAAATATTTCCTCTCGCTGACCGACACAATATTGCGGCAACTGAAGGTGGAAGGAAATGCTTGAGACCTGATCTGTCAATGCTGACGCCGCCCAGGTGACCTTGCGCTGCATCTCAAGAGAGTGGGAAAGAAAATATATTGAAATAATTAAGTCAAGGACAGACGGGAAGACGAAACCACATCATCGTATGAATATTTTTCAGCTATTTTTATTTTTATTTTATTTTATTTTTTTTTTTTTTTTTTTTTTTTTCATATCTAGTTGTAATCTTGGTATCCACCGCTGTCGCTGTTCGCCCTCGCACTTCAAAGCCTCACAGAGCCAGTTTACTTTCACCTCTCCTCGAGGCCACAGGCGCCGAGGGACCCATACCAGGCCACCTTCGTCGGGTCGGGGGTCAAGGAGAACTTACAAGCTGGTAAGAGCAAGGTAAAGTAGGTCACCTGGGGAGCTGCTGTAGGCCGCG
>JAXIVD010009850.1:2500-10000 GCA_036785275.1 Cancer borealis
GTGTGTGTGTGTGTGTGTGTGTGTGTGTCTCAGGTGCCGTGTGTGTGTGTGTGTGTGTGTATGTGTGTGTGTGTGTGTGTAAGAAGGGGAAGAGGAAGGGGAAGGGGAAGGGGAAGGATCACGGTTAGGAGAGGGGAGTGTTAAGTATATTGTTATTTAGTGATGTAATATTACTTGGCTGGCGTGTTAGATCGTCATTTGTTTTGTTTATGTTTTGTTTGTTTGAGTGGGTGGTGGCGGCAGCATGGTTTATTTTGGTGCTGTTTTGTCGTGGAGGGTGATTCATGTTTCTAGGTGATGGTTGTTGTTGTTGGTGTTGGTGGTGGTGGTGGTGTTGTTGTTGTTGTTGTTCTATAACAAGAACATTGTGTAAGTAAGTAAGTAAGGGTTTATTTTGGTGCTGTTTTGTCGTGGAGGGTGATGATTCATGTTTCTAGGTGATGGTTGTTGGTGTTGGTGTTGTTGTTGTTGTTGTTTTATAAGTGTCAAGAACATTGTGTAAGTAAGTGTTTATTGTCTTGTTATATTTCATTATCCAGTAGTTTGTTCTTTTTTAAGTGGTAATAATTTATACATACATGGTTTACGAGTCAAAGGAAGAGTTTTATTTTCTATTTTAGTGTTGCTACGTAACTTAACCTCTTACTTTGTGGTGTTAACTGATGGTATCTTTATAATATTTATCTCTCGTTGTTGTGTGTGTGTGTGTGTGTGTGTGTGTGTGTGTGTGTGTGTGTGTGTGTGTGTGTGTGTGCGCGTGTGTGTGTGTGTTGCTCTGTTGACCCCTTGCTCTAGTATCGTTATTGATTGTTATATATAGTTATGTATTATACTTTGCCTTCCTTTACGCTGTCCTAGTAACTTGTATTAATTTGTTATTTCAGTTATGTTTATTTTAGTGTTTTCTCATGTTTTTTATTTGTCATTATTTCTTTCCTTTTTTGTTACGTGTTTTATTATTTTTCTTTGTATTACGTATTCTTATAGCATGTTCATTTTTTTTTTTTTTTTTTTTCATTTTTATTGTCTATTCTTATTGTACATTTTTTTTGTTGTATTATTCATTCTTATTTCATGTCCTTTATATTTTAGTTTGTATTTCTGTTCGTTTTTTTTTTTTATATCCTGTCCTTTGTTTTTGTTTTTATTTGTATTATTTATTCTTTATTCTTATTTCACATCTTTTATATTTTTATTATTTCTATTACTTATTCTTTATTTCTGCATCACTACCTTGAACAGCGTCACATTATACATTATTAATTACCTGTCCTTCCCGCGTCACACATACTTATCTGCGTTACCTCCTTGTGTTACGTCTTCGTATTGCAATGTTGTCTTAAGTCACCTCTCATGCTGCTGTTACTGTTGTTGCTGCTGTTACTGTTGTTGCTGCTGTTGCTGTTGTTGTTGCTGTTGCTGTTGCTGTTTGTAGTCTCTGGTAACACTGTGATGCTGTTGTTCTGTCGTAGTGTTCTGTGACCTTACGTTTGTGTTGCGTTGCGTTGGTGTGTGAGGGAAAAGAGAGAGGAAAAGAGTGTGTGTTGTCAGTATCTGTTATTATTTTTTTTCTTTCCTCGTTTGTGGGGTTTTTTTTTTGCGTAACAGGTAGGCGGACCTTTACCTGCCGCCTCACCTGTGTGCAGCGTAATCAGAACTCGTCACCACCACAGTGGCAGGTGAGAGCCGTGACAGGTGAAGGGCGGTGTTAATTAGAGGTGTGCTGGCTCCCCTCCCCTCCGTTCCTCCTTCCCCTCATCACTCCCTCTATGACCCACAAATCACGCCCCCAAACCCTCGTGTGATGTGCAGGGCAGGAGGACACACACACACACACACACACACACACACACACACACACACACACACACACGACAGGAATGAAACACACGGAATAAACTTAAATAAATCAAAATGTAAATTTGCAAACTACACATTTATTAATTTTTTCACAATAATAAAAACATAAGAAATTATAAAAATGAATATATTATATTATACTTGCAGACAGCCTGTCTATCCCGGCAAGCCAGGGGGCGTCACGGTTTAGAAAAATAGTAGTAACTTTGTGACTAGAAAGACAATAATAATGACAAATTCATATATGAAAGAGGAATGGGCTGCGTAATAATAATTTGAGATGCAAGTATGGTTACAAAAACAGTTTTTCTGTTTCATGGTGTTAGAGGGGCGGGCGGGAGGGGGTCAACCCCCTCGCCCCGCCCACCCCGGCCACACTCCAAGCGAATCTAATTACAATCTTAATTACACAATGGATATCATCTGACTATTGACAAAAAAACAGACCCAAGTCCATCAAATTTTGGCGGGTCACTGACAAATATTTTTAGTCTTTGCCCTTCCATGAGACTATGTAATAATGTTTTGGAGCGCCCAGGGGCGGCTTGGTAACCGGAGGGGGCGGCGCCCCGGCAGCCGCTTGGCTTCGGCACCGGGGGAGTCGCGACGCCACACTCCAACCTTAAGAAATAGTTGCTTTCTCTATCGCGAAGAACAGCTGCGGTGAAGCCTGTTCGCAACCAGGCTTGCAGGAGCCAGGCTAAGGCTGGCTGCCGGACAGGGACTCGCCTCCCTCATTCAGTGCACGTAACCGTAAGGTACCGAGCATGTCGCCTGACGCGCTGCGGCAGGAATTTAGCATCCAGGGTGTGGAGGAGGTGGTTGGTGGTGGAGGTGGTTTAGGGGCAGCTCAGCCGGGCCTGACTTGCTGCAGCCTGAGTTTGGCATTGCTTTAGTCTGGATGAGGCGTCGTGCGGCCCGGACCCCGCCTTCCGACCTGGCCTTCCGCGGGTCCGGGCCACCACAACGGCCGGGGTGAGTTTAAAAGGATCTTTGCAGACAGAACACGGGTTACACTACACCTGGTAGAAAGATTACCAAAATAGTAGCCGTCATTCACACGATCACCGAGAACTTCTGGAAACTAACACATATATAACATTCAATATAAAATCCCCGCAGTGGCGGCTGGAGCCTACGGGGCAGGTATGCTACAATGTATCTACTGGTCTACCCTCGTCTACCGTCGATATGGGAGATGAAACATGTAACAGCAAAATAGTCAACGTTATCCTCAAAGACCCTCCAAACCATCACCACTTTACACTTTCGCTCGCCCTATCTTTCTCTCTTTCTCTCTCTCTCTCACACACACTCACTGGCCGGTCATCGCATGCACACGTTCCCTGTTCACCCTCGAGCCCATCTTGTCACCTTAGTGTCGCCTCAGCGTCACCTAAGTGCCACGCGGTGCCACCTAAGTGTCACCTTGCTTATCGGGACGTGGGAAGCTGTAAGGTCCCTCGGGCTGCCCTGAGCCGTCCCCCGCCCACGCCCACGCCTGGCAGAGGCAGGGCGTGAGCTGCAGACCTTAGGAACCTAATCTATAGACTCGTAAAAATGACCGCATTTTTCTTTATAATTTTTCGTTAACAGTAGCGTAGTGACGTCTAATTGGGTTAAATAAGATTTTAGTTTTTAGAGTCCCTTGTTAAGACTGGCACGGAAGTCTCCTGTAAGGATAACAAGATTGGGTGTATATTTGTACTGGACCGCTACTGCACTCGTCTATCACACATCTTATCACAAAATTATTTAGTTTTCGTACCTTAAGAGAAACCGTACCGGTTAGTTAATAGTTGTACGAGTAAGAAAAATATATGCCATATTTGTTAATGATAATAAAGAGTACATATTGTACAACAATGTAATCATATCCATGCTTACAACAAGTGTGAACAATCTTTGCCACGTCTACGTTAGAGGAACCCTCGTAATGTTCTTGCAAAACATAACCTATGTACAGTGTCACAACCTTCGGCTTGGAAAAGTCAACCTTTCATTTACCTTAGTCCGCTAAGCCTTAGGCAATTCTGCATTGTTCTAGGAAACACGGGCTCTTCCTCATTATACTATGAACCAAAAGCGTCTATACCTGAGGCAGTACAAAATTATAAAAGGTGAAGGATAATGGCAGGTGGTGTCAGATCTGGTGGTGCGGGTGTGGGCGGTGGCGACCAGCAGCCAGCTGCCCCGCCCACGCGCCCACACGCCCGCCGGTCCTCCTGCTGGGACACGCTCGAGTTTAGGCGACACCTTTTGATTTTGTTCGGTGGCGGGAGGTGGGGACGTCGAGGCGGCTGCTGGAGGCGGCTGTGCCCGCCACCCTCTAGTTGGCCACCAGCAGGTGCTGGTACTGGGAGGCAGGGTACACGCTCATCACGCCCTCGGTCAGAGCTGTCGTTTTATCGCCTGCGCCCATTGAGGCTGCACTGGGGGCGGTGCCGCCCATCATGCTGCCACTCATAGGCTCATACATGGGCGGGAATTTGGGTCCGGGAGCCTGCTGGGTGGTCGGCGGCAGCAGGTCAGTAAAGAAGGACGGTGACGTGAAGCCCTGGTCGAACATGCCGCGGCCCCAAGGGTTGTAGGCTCCGCCCCCCGGAGCCCCCCCGGGGAAGTATACTCCCTGGGGCTCTAGTGGCGGGTTTGGGCTGAGCGAACGGGGTCTGGACGGGGGGAACTGACTGCCGAACCCTGCCGTCGCCACCGCCACCGCCTGCTGCTGTTGCTGCTGTTGCTGTTGCACGTGCTGCTGCTGCTGGATCATCTGACGCTGTTTGATGTAGTGTGAGAACTCGGTGGGCGACATGCGGTTAGCGCGCTTGGTGCTCGTCTTTAGTTTGGTTGAACCGAACTTTGTTTGGGCGAAGGTGGCGGTGGTGAAGGTGAGAGGGGCGGAGCTCTTGTTGAGGAAGGCGTTGATAGGCGACGTCTCCCGCTGCTTGAAGGGCGGCGTGGGCGAGCTGGATGAGTAGGGTGAGGTGGACTTTGGGCTGATCGACACGTTGCTTAGGGACGAACTCAGGTTGTCGATGGGCTTGAAGCATTGCGCCTCGGGGTTGAAGGTTTTGGTCACTTCCTTATCGAGGTTTTCTTCCTGAGTAGCGGACTCTGCCGCCTCGGAGTACAGGACCTTGATCTGTCCCTTCTCTCCGATCCTGTAGGACACCTCACCTGGGTCAACCCAGACTGCCAGGTCCTCCGGGAGGTTGTCCTTGATTTCCCGGATTTCCATGCCCGCCTCCCTCGCCGCCTTCTCCAGGACGGGATCGATTGGGTCACCGGCCTTGATGCAGCGGTAGGCTGACCCCTTCATAGGCTTGTCGGGGTACCAGTGACCCTCGAACTTCTCCTTGAGTGCCTTTTCCAACTCCTCGCCGAATATGTTGACTCGCCGGCGCGGCAGTTTGTTGTACATATACGAGATGACAAAGTTGAGCGCCACCTGGATTTCGAGATGCATGGCTGGGTCGAAGGTGAGTCGGAGAGCAGGACGACGGAGGGGTCACCGGCGCGTGGCGAGGGTCTCCTGAGCGGCCGTGTGATGCGAGCCGAGACGCAGTGTTGCCGGCGCTTCTGTAGTCCTTAGAAGCCGCTCCTGCTTCTGCTGCTGCTGTCTGTCACACGTCCTGTGGAAGAATAAGGCCTGTCAGTCCCTCCTTCATGATGTCCTTAAAACACACACACACACACACACACACACACACACACACACACACACACACACACACACACACACACACACACACACCTAGCCTAGCAGAGATGCACGCTAGCGTAAAAAAATGCTTCACAGAACAAAATGTGAACCACCAACCTAATCCTCTCACCTTCCCTTCCTCTCACTTCCCTTCCCTCTCTGATCCCTCACAATCTCCTATCCCCCGTCCTTTCCTCCCCTTCCCCCATGATAAACCCATCCCTCTCCTTCCCGAAACACTCCTGCGACGAAAAATATCTCCAAGGTCATGTGCCTCTCGACCCTCCCCCGCGGATCAATGGGAATGGCGAAAATCTTAAACTTGGTGCACAGCTTTCGACGCGAGGTAAAAGTTAACCTAAGTGATGTTTGCTTTGACCCACACCCCCCCTTAACCCCCCACCGCCCTGTCCCCCCTTCACGCACCCACTCAGCATGAAGGAGAGGGGTGAGGGGGGTGAGGGAGGCGTGTGTGTGTGTGTGTGTGTGTGTGTGTGTGTGTGTGTGTGTGTGTGTGTGTGTGTGTGTGTGTGTGTGTGTGTATCAAAGGGATAGAGTTGTGATGGTGTGTATTTGGTGTGGTACTTCGATTTTCTTTTTCTTTTCCAGTTTCTCTTTTTTTAGGGGAACTATGATAAAAAAAAAAACTTATATATTTCTCCCGTTTGAAACTCTTCTCTAATCTCATCATCTTTTCCATTATTATCTGAGTTTGTATTAGCAGATTTTTCTTACATAATTTTTTTTTATTCTCTCTCTAGTTTCTATTACTAAGTCTTCACCTTTATTTTCTCATTTTCTTTTTTTTTCTTTTTACTTTTTTTTTTTTTTATCCTGGTAAAGATCAACTCGAGTGACCTTTCAAGTGATAGTTAGATATTCTCAGACTAGATTTATTGGGAGGAAGGTTGAATAAGTAGTAAGTAATTCTTGGTTATTGAGAATTATTGTGTAAATATATCTGTAGGAGAATGAAGAATAGAAGGGATGTGTGTGTGTGTGTGTGTGTGTGTGTGTGTGTGTGTGTGTGTGTGCTTATATAGTTTTTGTCTATTATTTGAAAGTAACATTAACAGAGCATTCTTCTCTCCTCTTCTCTTCTCTATCCATCCATGAGAGAGAGAGAGAGAGAGAGAGAGAGAGAGAGAGAGAGAGAGAGAGAGAGAGAGAGAGAGAGAGAGAGAGAGAGAGAGAGAGAGAGAGAGAGAGAGCAGGCAGGCAGGCAGGCAAGTGTGTTTAACCTTGAGTTCCTAGTCTTGGCCCTCCCTCCTTCCCCCAAATCCTCCCTGCCTCCCCCACCACACACCTCCCCCCCTTCTCCTCCCTCCCCTCCCTCAACACCGGTTCATTCCCAATACAACGCCACCACCACCACCACCACCGGATTACGAAGAAACTCCCCAAGGCTAAGAGAGAGAGAGAGAGAGAGAGAGAGAGAGAGAGAGAGAGAGAGAGAGAGAGAGAGAGAGAGAGAGAGAGAGAGAGAGAGAGAACCCTTTAACATATGAATTTGTGTGTAATAGAAGGTCAGTTTTAAAGTATTGAAACCCTTTTGAACTAACTATCTTATTGAATATTTCGTTTTTATTTATTTATTTATTCATTTATTTATTTATACCATGTTTTATCTATATTTATTTGGTTATTTAGCGGTGACAAGGGTCGTACATTCTCCTTCTTCGTCAGTGTCTTCGTCAGTGTCTTCATCGTGTTTGGTTCTGAAGGTCGGAGAAACATTACAAATCACGGTGTTTATGTGGTGTGTGTGTGTGTGTGTGTGTGTGTGTGTGTGTGTGTGTGTGTGTGTGTGTGTGTGTGTGGTGACGTGGTGGTATTTACGTACAGGCACGTGGTTGGACAGAGGGGGTTGGGGAGGAATGGGGTGGAGTGGGGTGTGTTGGGGAGGAGTGGGGAGGAGTGGGGTGGGTTGGGGAGGA
>JAXIVD010009850.1:12500-14539 GCA_036785275.1 Cancer borealis
ATTTATATAGAGCTATGAAAAAATTAGGTTAAAGGGAAGGAATAAAGGAAAAGGATAAGGGGAAGGGAAATATTTAGGGGTTTAGAAGGGAAAGAGGTTCCCCTTATTAATATTACACTCCGGTGGCCAGGAAGTTCCCCTTAAGAATAAGTATAGTTATGTTGAAGGTCATGGCAACGGTCCAAGTGAGAGAGAGAGAGAGAGAGAGAGAGAGAGAGAGAGAGAGAGAGAGAGAGAGAGAGAGAGAGAGAGAGAGAGAGAGAGAGAGAGTATGCCTCCTACTCCTCTTCTTCACTGTAACATTTTTTCCCCTCACTACGACCCACTTCAACTTTTTTCCCTTTTTCCATTTCCCACCACTTTCTTTCTTTTCACAGTTTGTTTCCTCTTATCTGTGTCTGAACTTCTCTTCTCTTCTTTCCTCCTCCTCCTCCTCCTCCTCCTTCTCCTTCTCCTTCTCCTCCCCCTCTTCCTCCTCCATATCCTCCTCCTCTTCTTCCTTCGTAAGTAGTTTCAACACAGTGGAAGAGTGACGCATCCAAATCAGCTGATTATGACGGGATCAATAAAGAGAGAGAGAGAGAGAGAGAGAGAGAGAGAGAGAGAGAGAGAGAGAGAGAGAGAGAGAGAGAGAGAGAGAGAGAGAGAGAGAGAGAGATTGATAAATATTGCAAACGTCAACAAATAAATAAAGGGATGCCAGAATATAAGATGAATAGACGAATAAATATAGGAGAATCCATAAAGTAAGATAAAAAGTAAACCAAAATAAAACCTAAATAGTAGTAGTAGTAGTAGTAGTAGTAGTAGTAAGAAGAAGGGACGCAGTAACAACAGCACAGCAAGAGTAACAGTAACAGAGGTAACAGTAGCCGCAGGAGAGATAGTAACAACAGTAACAGTAGCAACAGTAGTAGCAAAACCAACAACAGGAGACACAGTGAAGAAGAAGCAGCAGGAACAATAATAACAATCATAACAGTAGCCATAAAAACAACAGTAACAATAACAAGAACAACAACAACAGTACCAACACAAACAACGGTAACAACAATAACAATAACAATAAACAATAACAACAGTAGTAACAACAGTAGTAACAGTACGGGAGTCAACGGCCACAAAACCAGGCTGAGTCGATACCAGAGAAGGCAATGTAGGAACTGGGTCATTGGGGGAAGCAGGAAGGTAGTGAGGTAGGTAGGTAGAGCGGGCTGCGTGCGGGCGTGGGGCGGGCCTAGGAGGACCGGGCGGGCGGGCGGAAGGGAGGGCGGAAAGGAAGGGAGAACGACCAAAGGGGGGGGCGGAAGGCGCTTGGGTAGTACGCGTTGGGGGGTTAAGGGTCGTAGAAGATGCAAGATGTGTTAAGTAATTGCATTTAAGTTTTTAAGTCGCGGGAAGATACAAGGGAAGGTGGATAATTATGTGTGTTTTTAGGTGTGTGTGTGTGTGTGTGGTGTGTGTGTGTGTGTGTGTGTGTGTGTGTGTGTGTGTGTGTGTGTGTGTGTGTGTGTATTGATTTTTATGGTTGGGCAAGCAGAGTATGGAAGAAAGAGGTTTGAGGTTGAAGGGGAGAGTAAGGGAAAGGGGAAAGTGAGGGGAAGGGGGTGTTTTTTGGTGATAGGAAAAGAAGGGGAATGGGTAGTGGAAGGGTGATGGAAAAAGGGTGTTTAGTAAGGGAAAAAGAGAGAGGGGAAAAGTGTGTAAGGGAATGGGGAAATGTGTTAGGGGTGAAAGGGGAGAGAGGGAAAGAGGGGAGAGTGAGGGGATCTACATCTTGATTAGAAGAAGATCAAAGGGAAACTGTCGACCTCTCTCTCTCTCTCTCTCTCTCTCTCTCTCTCTCTCTCTCTCTCTCTCTCTCTCTCTCTCTCTCTCTCTCTCTCCTGTGACCTTGTTATTTCTCTTACTCATATAATTTAACTTTTCAATCCAAAAATATACAAAAAAAATATAAGACAAAAGGAACCAAATAGAACATTTTTCACATTAGTTTTTGGCGAGTTTTTCGATAAAGTTAGTTTTGGGATATTTCTTTG
>JAXIVD010009851.1:0-10000 GCA_036785275.1 Cancer borealis
GAGAGAGAGAGAGAGAGAGAGAGAGAGAGAGAGAGAGAGAGAGAGAGAGAGAGGAGAGAGAGAGAGAGAGGAAGGGTAGGGGAAGGGGTAGGGGGGATAAAGGGTATGACTTTAGTGCCAAAGAGATCAGACGAAAATTGTAACCCCCCTTGGCACCCCCCCTATATGGCGTAGTGCCACCCCCCTCCCCCTTCCCTTCCCTAATGAATACTCTGTCTGCCCCAGTCTCTCTCTCTCTCTCTCTCTCTCTCTCTCTCTCTCTCTCTCTCTCTCTCTCTCTCCTCTCTCTCTCTCTCTCTCAATGAGTACTTTTTTGGTTGTTATTAATAGATTATGTTAACACACACACACACACACACACACACACACACACACACACACACACACACACACACACACACACACACACACACCGTCGTTCCACATATATAGACGAAATCTCCTTAGCGAGGCACGAGGTTCTGGAAAAGTAGGTCCATTCCTTTCCCTTTCTCCTCCTCCTCCTCCTCCTCCTCCTCCTCCTTTTCTTTTGCGTCAACTTGAGTGGAACAGCAGCCTCACAGGATCAAGAGTCAGAGATGAGCACTGTGGCTAAGCTCCTTTAGAGGTGTACGCCCCTTTACCCTCCCCCTCCCCCTATACAGACTGTCTCAATTGTTATTGAATTGAACACCAACAAATCCTTTTATTACTATTATTATTATTATTATTATCATGAAAGCCAAAATAACTAGCCTATCCCGTTTTCTTTCTTTTGTACTAAAGGCCTCACTTTTGCAGCAGCGGGAGAGACAACACATTCACCGCCAGTCTCCACAAGTCCTTAACGCACTACTAGCTAGCAGTCTCTCGTCTCCTGCCTGCATCTTGTTCCCTTTTATCAATAGTCCTTCTTAACCTAACTCTATAACCCTCCGTGGCTACCCTGACGCTGACTTTCCTCTAATTTATTCGAAATATATTCCGTTGAGTGTCTTTGGTAGATCATGTTGGATATAATAATATTTAAAAAAAGCTTTATTGATATCATTAGCTACAACTTTCTCTTCTTTGCTTCCGTCTCCTCTCTTCCTCTACCTACTTTCATTTCTTTCCTCTCTCTCTCTCTCTCTCTCTCTCTCTCTCTCTCTCTCTCTCTCTCTCTCTCTCTCTCTCTCTCTCTCTCTCTCTCTCTCTCTCTTTGATTTGAGTGCCCGATTAGAGAGAGAGAGTTGCAAGGGAGACGCGATTAGCTGGTCCGTGGGACGGTCTGATTTACAAGTTCAAATCCCTTTCACTCTATATAACATCTAAGGTCCGGTCTCTCTCTCTCTCTCTCTCTCTCTCTCTCTCTCTCTCTCTCTCTCTCTCTCTCTCTCTCTCTCTCTCTCTCTCTCTCTCTCTCACTTGGCCAAGCCCTCCCCTCCCCCCCCTCCTTGTACAATAATAGTTCTTCAACATTCCAATGAGTTCAAAGGCCTCATATAGATAAGTTCTCAGACAACAACAATAACAACAACAACAATTAAATAATAATAAAAATAACAACAACACCAACGACGACAACGAACTACCACCACCACCACCACCACCATTACAACTATTATTGTTACTACTACTTCTACTACTACTACTACTACTATTACTACTACTACTAACAACACTATAATCAATACCACCACCGCTAATACCTCCAACCTAACCTCAATGATAATAATGATGATAATAATAATAATAATAATAATAATAATAATAATAATAATAATGATAATGATAATAATGATAATACCTCCAACAAGGCTTCATTATCTCCCCCTCCCCCTCCCCCCCAACGTCCCTTCTAATGATCGGAATGTCTCCCAAATCCAATCACTTGTCTCGAAACACCTTCAAGAAAGTTTTCGTAATAATTCGCACAAAAATATTTCCCTCCGTAACATTAAAAAAATAATAAATGCAAACTTAACCGTAACATTAAAAAAATAATAAATGCAAACTTAACCGTAACATTAAAAAAATAATAAATGCAAACTTAACCGTAACATTAAAAAAATAATAAATGCAAACTTAACCGTAACATTAAAAAAATAATAAATGCAAACTTAACCGTAACATTAAAAAAATAATAAATGCAAACTTAACCGTAACATTAAAAAAATAATAAATGCAAACTTAACCGTAACATTAAAAAAATAATAAATGCAAACTTAACCGTAACATTAAAAAAAAAAAATAAATGCAAACTTAACCGTAACATTAAAAAAATAAATAAATGCAAACTTAACCGTAACATTAAAAAAATAATAAATGCAAACTTAACCGTAACATTAAAAAAATAATAAATGCAAACTTAACCGTAACATTAAAAAAATAATAAATGCAAACTTAACCGTAACATTAAAAAAAATAATAAATGCAAACTTAACCAAACACATTAAAAAAAATAAATGCAAACTTAGCCAAACACATTCGCATAATAATGATAATAATGATAACAATAATAGAAAAAATAATAATAATGAAACGAATCAAAAGCAATATTATAAAAAAAACATTAATTACATGTGATCAAAATTATACATCATGGATTGAAATCAATCAATAAATAAAAACATCATAATTTATCATGTTACTACACACACACACAGGATAGAACATGCATGAAACACTCACTCACTCTCTCTCTCTCTCTCTCTCTCTCTCTCTCTCTCTCTCTCTCTCTCTCTCTCTCCTCTCTCTCTCTCTCTCTCTCTCTCTCTCTCTCTCTCTCTCTCTCTCTCTCTCTCTCTCTCATGTCACTAGCCTCCCTACCTGCCAGAATAATACATCACACACCCTGCAAGGCATACAACACTACGCTTGTCATCGCTCCTGCCACACGCACGCCTGACACACGCACACACACACTCATTTTACTCACTTTCTCTCGTCCTGCAGCTTATCTAAGGACTCACACTTATTCCTCGATGTCTCTTGTGTTATATTTTGATCGTGTTATCACTGTTATCGTTGTTTGTTAGAGCACAGAGGAAAAATAATTGTAAGGCGTCGCACTGTTATGGTAAATGAAAGTTGGACTAGCGATGCGGCGACTGACACGTATCAGTATTTCCAACGGCACATTAAATAATACATTAATTTGTTTTTATATATTGTAGCTATGAGTGAGTGGAATTTGCTGCGCATTGCTATAAATATATTGTATAAAAATCCTGTGTGTTTGTAAAGATAGCTGGTTTAATGCTTGTGTTTTATTTCGGTGTCATATGCTAGCCACATGTTGAGGCTGGCGAAGACAGACTGAAGCATGACAGAAGAAAATTACCACCAAGGACAAACACACGCTTAGCTATTTTCATCCTCGTGGACTAAAGGCACACAACATATCATAAACAAGGGTAAAAAAATTAATCCTTTCTAATAGCCAACTCTCTAAATATAAAACATGATAATTAGTACGTGTAGCTGTGTAATTCAACTCAAGTGTTATTGTCTTAACAGCCGCCATGTAGCTTACTTTAATGTCAAGGAAGTCTTATTATCGCTGTGAAGCCGGAGAGAGAGCCTTTCTCTGCCCACGGATGCGTATTTTTAAGTCTTGGCACCGAAACAACTACTAGGGGACCGAGACCGACCTTTCCTGCAGCCTACATGACCTTGCCTCACATACATACATGCATACAACCCTCATTCACCCTCCTCATAAATACCACTCGTCATTATCAACTGGAAAAGGTCGCGTGATGTACCTTATTAACCCTCAAGTGGTTAGTGAGTTGGGTTGTCATAATCTTTCTCCTTTATTCTCTTCCTCATTCCTGCCTCGCCGTCACCATCGTTGCCAACACGTACTTTGGGGAGGGGGGGGGGGTGGAGGCACGTGCACGGCAGATATTGTGATAATTGTCTAACAAATTTCATCTTGTCAGTTGAATGGGGACCGGGTGGCTCTGTGGTGCAGTGCTCGACTCGTGGCCTAAGGTTTCCTGGTTCGATCCTGGTTCACCGCTGCTTCGTGGTGAGAGGGGAAGCACTCTCTCGTTAACCCTAGCAGAAATATATGGTCTATAGTTACCTAGTTCAAATGGATCTGTTTTATTCTTTATTCTAACATTTATACACTATTTTTCATATCTATATCCAATGTACTATAAGAAGTCTAGTCATTTTCACATCTTGTATTTTTACTCTTTATTTCTGTTATTAATAGTTGTCTTTTAATTCAATTCCTATCATCTGTGTTTTGTTTTTAATATTGTTACCCTGCACAAGAATTAAAGTCAGCTCTATCGTTTTTCATTCCTACAAAAGAATATTTTCAACCCATTTCCTGGTCATTTATTTCACTTTATAATTTTCTTACACCAGGTAAAATTTTCCAACTTGCCTTGTATGATCAATTTATCTTCTGCTTATTAATATTGAAGTCATTATGTTGTGTTTGACTAATTGTTCCTCCCCCATGTCATCAGAGGTCGCCATGGGTGTGTAGCTTCACCCCAGCCGCCCACACACCACCACTGGGGGATGGGGGAGGAAGGCAGCACCATCCCATAAGAGTGAAGAGAACACATCACCACAACCTCTCCCCCAGAGATGCACCCGTCACCTCACCCACCCAACCACCACTCAGCATCAACCCTCACCCACTCACCCACCCTCCCCCGCCCTCCACCAGCACCCAGATTATAAAAGTACTGGGTGATATGTTCTGAGGGAGAGGCAGGTGTGGGGTGTCAATTTCAGGGACAAAGAACGAAGGAAACAGACAAGTGGATGAAAAACATGATGAAAAGAAGAGAAAAGATGCTGAAGGAAGATGAGGTGTTAGTTCTGTCAGAGGGAAGAGGAGGAAGAGGAAGAGAAAGAGGAAGAAGAGGAGGAGGAGGAGGATGGAGGTGAAACTACTGCCAGTGTATTCCAGAGCTTTAATGTTTTTTTTGTCCTGTTGGTGTGAGTGTAAACCTGGTGGCGGTGTGTACATGAGCGTATATATGTGTGTACGTGTGTGTGTATATGTGTGTACGTATGTGTGTATGTGTGAATGTGTGTACGCCCTTGTGACTTCCATTCTACCTTCCCACTTTGTTGTTATCAGTAAATGTTGAACAAACTGCAGTGTTTTTGTACATATCCTTAAGGAAGAACAACGTAACGGTTATCAAGTCTGTTCAATTGTAACACACACACACACACACACACTTCAAGGAATAAACTTGTAACGTACATGTAACTTTGTCCACCTTTAAGTTAAATATAAACACCTTTCTTATGTTTTTATTGACTGTCATTCTTTATTCTCATTTTTTGATATCATATGTATAATGTATATCATTGTTCACCTTTTTAATCATTCTTTTTCTCTACATCACTTCTTCCTTTGTTTATTATTTACTTTATAACATAAGAATTGAGGAGACTGCAAGAGGCCAGTTGATGACCTACACGAGGCAGTTCCTTGTCCCCCACCCTTGGAATAATCCAATATTTAGCCATCCCACCTGTCATCCCTATCCATACTCTGATCCAACCGTCTTTTAAAGCTATCTATTGACTCATCACTTACTACGTGTCTACCCAGCCTATTCCAATCGTTCACCAGAGTCTGTTAGTGAACCAATATCTACCTACACTGATTTCCACAAAACAGAAAAAAGAAAACACTTCTCAAATACAAAAAGGTATTATTTATACTGTACAACATTACACACCAATTCACAATAACAAACTAAATAACAACAGATGTTTTGTTTTAATTTTCAAGTCAGAGCCAAACCCAAAATTGAACTATCATGGATAAGATAATATTGACAGGTGAGGTGACATTAAAAAAAACAAGGGGGAAAAAGATATGGTATAAATAAAGAGACCTCATCTGTTTCTTTCATTTTTGTTGAGGATGAATGAACTCTAACCTGTAGAAAACCTTACACCACTCTGCCAGGTGTGTTACGGGTGTGTTACAGGTGGGTCGTTAGCTGAGTTCAGGTGCGCGTCGGTCCTGCTTGGTGAGGGAACGAGACTTCTTCTGCCGCAGACGCTCCCTAGTGGCTGCCTCGTGCCTGTGATATGGATGCAAGTGTGGGTGACGTGAGGTTGTTATATCATTCATCAAGGAAGCTATTCTTATATATTTCTTTTATTTATTCTATGTTTTTATTTTTTCTATCATTTTTTCCCTCTCATCCCTCTCCCTCACCTTCGCCGTGCCCTCTCCAAATCTTGAGCGGCAGGAGGTGGTGGGACAAAGGCTGAAGTGTAGATGAAGTGACGCAGCTTGTCCATTGCGTCAGCCAGGTTGAGTTGCTGTGAGCGCGTCTTGTCTGAACGGATCACCAGGAATCCCTCGGACGTGATGCTAGTTTTGTTCTGTCAGGTTGTAGGGAAGTGGCAGAGATGTGATTGTGTTTGGTGGTGTGGTGTGAATTAGCTTTTTGTGGTGTGAATTGTGGTAGTTAGTGGTTAGTGGTTCATGGTTGTGTTGTCTGTTTGTTGTTTTAGTCAATGTTTATTTCCTGCACGAGGCTGAGTGATCAAATGACATAGATAGATATACTGGTTTATGTAATAGTTGCTTTTCACTACAAGGACAGCAACACAGTCACCAGCCTAGACTATGTGCACCCAGCTAAGAAAAGTCTTCCCTACACTGGACAATGTAATAATATGATGAAAATAGATCTAAATTTAACCCATTAGTTTGTTTTTGTTTTAGTATTTTTTGGACTTACTGTATGGCTGGTACTATGAAATGTTATGAGAAAATATAAGTAAGAATAATAAAAATATGATATAATAAGAATTCTAAAACAATTAAATCTTTAGGACTCAATGCAAAGTTACTGAGGGTTTTTAAAAAGAAAGTCAAAATTGTTATCACATTCAAATACTGTAATGTTATAAAGAAAATACAGTTAAATAAGAACAAACAAAATACAACAATCTTTTCAGATCAACAATAAAACCATTTTGCTCTTTAGAATAAAAAATCATATATTCTCGTCCTTCCACAAACATTACAGTCCTTGAAAATAAAAATAAAAACCTTCATAATTACCCTGGCCGCCACCTTCTCCTTGAGTTCCGGGGAAAGCCATTCTGCCGACGCCAAGTGGAACCTCAGATCAACCTTGCTATTAATTTTGTTGACGTTCTGCCCGCCTGGTCCACTGCTGCGGGAGTAGGTCACCTGTACCTTGTCTGGGGGTGTGAGGCAAGATCAGAGTAGTGATCAAGTCATTACTAATTAGGCTAAGGTTAGGTTATTGACAATTAGGTTAGAGTTTAGAGTCATAGTTAGATTTGTATTGATAAATGGTGGTAAGTGTTGGTAAGGCAAAGGTTTGGTGAAGGTAATTAAACAAAGGTGCGGTGAAGGGGAGGATAACTGTGATGCGTAGTACTAATAACTTCTTTTCTAACTCTTGAAGGTCATGTTTACTAAATGGAAGATTCTGTCTCCATACATAAGGTGTTTAGAATATTGTTTGGACTCACCCATGGGAATGTATCCAGAGAAGTTCACCCCATCAGTCTTGGGGATCTGCGGAGACAAGGTGAGCTGAGTTTATCTACCATGTATAGAAATATATTCCATTCATTCAAGGATGAACAGTTACTGCCTTTAATGATCACTACTAAGCATGTAAAAGTTAAGGTGATTTGTGACAAGTTTACTCCACTCATTGTGCTGTTTATCAACACATTTCAGAAACCTGCTCGGAACTTACCTGTTGTGACTTGGTGGGGTCAAGATCACTTCCTGGATAGATCTTGTCCAGGCTGATGGCACTCCTGTAGCACCACGCCCCCGCTGTGTTGCTGAGGAGGCGGCATGGCGCTACACTCCGCCCCAACGAGCGTAAAATGCAGGAACCGGAGAGGAACATAGCGTGAGTATAGGATCCTTGGGCCTGGCAGTGTTGTTGTGGTCCGCGCCGCGTCCCGCTGTTGTGAGCCGCGCGCCGCACACCGACACAACGGGATGATGCAAGCCCTTCTCAGGACCAATATTTACCGCTGGGGAGCACTTCCCAGCGGTAAAGGGTTTAGGAATGAGCTCAGGAGGCACATATCTACAAGTGTTGCAAGGTAAGGAAGTGGTAGGTTGGCTATAGTCGCCGCAACAACGGTGTTATACCCTGCCCCTTACATAACCTGGGAGTACATTACGAGTTCCCTGGAGTCATGTTCAAGGCAGGGAAGAAAAAAAAGAGCTATATTTTGTTATTCATTATTCATAATTTTAAGCATGAGCCTGATTAGTAGTGATCACCACCATCTTCATCATTACATAATCACTTCCATTAACCTTATTTTTATATTGTGCATTATAATGATTGAGTTTATCATTTCAGGTGTTCTGGTGTTCCAATGGCGTACACCTTGCACTCCAGCCCAGGCCACACCACCACCCACCCGCCCGTCATCATCATGCACGGACTCATGGGATCCAAGATGAACTGGAAGTCACTCGGCAAAGCCATCGCCACCAGAACAGGCTTGGAGGTGACGTGGGATTGAAGACTGTGTTGTTTAGGTTAAGTTGAGGTGACATGAGATAGAAGAATGTGTTGTTCAGGGAGTTCATTTAGGGTTTTGTTCCTCCTTTCAGATGAAGTTAGTGTTGCAGAAATGATAAAGTATGTGTACTACTAATAATATAATAACAGTTTACACTAACTCACACTACCTTATAACAACACCACCACCAACAACCCAACAACACTAACACGTACACTCCCCTTCTTCAGGTGTACACGGTAGATGCACGTAACCACGGTGACTCCCCCCACACTGAAGACATCTCCTACCCTCTCCTAGCAGAAGACCTCCTCCTCTTCCTGCAGCAACACAGCATCCCCACAGCAACACTCGTAGGGCACAGCATGGGCGGACGTGCTGTTATGGCTGCAGCATTAACAGAGGTGGGTGTTGAGAGAGAGAGAGAGAGAGAGAGAGAGAGAGAGAGAGGGGGAGAGAGAGAGAGGAACCTTACCTTATATTTTACTCCCTTCACCACCACCACCACCAACCAGCCGTCAGTAGTACACAAGCTGGTGGTGTTGGATATCTCTCCCGTGGGCACCTCTAAGAGCATCTCCAGCCTCCCTCGCTTCCTTGAAATCATGCGCCGTATCACCCTGCCGCCTGGCCTCAACATGCAGCAGGCCAGGAGACACGTGGATGACCTGCTCAAACCTGCTATAGCGGTGAGGGATTCTTGGCGTGTGTGTGTATGTGTGTGTGTACGTGTGTGTGTTGACCTGATGTATATTGGTCCAGTTTTTCATGATTCACTTCTTCATCATCATCATTCTTGTCTTATTTCATTTTTATAACCTTCAATCTTACACTCTAGAATGCTTACTTCATCAATTTTTTTTTTTTCTTCTACATTTAAAGGGTACCGGCTAAGGGAAAAAATAAATTAAGTATAAAAAAAAAATCCCGCTTGTCGCCTCCACCTACTCCACCTCCACCTCCTACTCCACCTACTCCACTTTCCTTCCTCACCACCACCTCACCACCTACAGGAACCCAGCATCAGGCAGTTCCTCCTCACCAATATCATACAAGCACCAGGCGGAGGGTACGCGTGGAAGGTGAATGTGGAAGCAATAGCCAAGAACTTCAATCCGCATATATCCACCTTCCCGACCGCCCTCCTACCTCACCGTGCCTTCGAGGGGGAGGCGGCCTTCATCGCTGGGGCACTCTCGGACTACTTAAGGTAAGGCTAAGGGAAGGGAAGGAAAGGGAAGGGAAGGGAAGGGAAGGGAAGGGAGGGGAGGGTAGAGGAAGGTAAAGTAGGGTAAGGTTAGGTAGCGTAAGGTAAGGAAAGATAGGGTAAGGGAAGGGAAGGTAGGGTAAGGGAAGGGAAGAATTAGATGCATAACTCATAAATCTATAGTAAAAAGATTAATGTCAATCATTTTAAGTTCTTTCCATCCTTCCTCCTTCCCATCCTGCAGGCCAGAGGATGAGGAGGCTGTGGAGTCCTTCTTCCCCCAAGCGTCCT
>JAXIVD010009852.1:0-5000 GCA_036785275.1 Cancer borealis
CTCTCTCTTCTCTTCTCTCTCTTCCTCTCTCTCTATCGCTTCTTCCTCTCTCTCCCTCCCTCTCTCTCTCTCTCTCTCTCTCTCTCTCTCTCTCCTCTCTCTCTCTCTCTCTCTCTCTCTCTCTCTCTCTCTCTCTCTCTCTCTCTCTCACGTGCAGTAAAGTAAAGTTGTGTAGTGTACATAATTTAAAGTAGTTTGTGGTGAAGAATAGAAAGTGAATAATTTAATGTTTAAGTTTAGTATTTATTTGTCTTGGTTTGTGTATTATACAATATATTGCTGAAATATAAAGCTGTTCACACTATACTTTTTTTTTGTAGAATTATTTGCTAATTTTATATTGATAAATCAGTATTGATCTTTATTCACATATCGTCTTTTCTTCTTTTTTTCCATTTAACAAAGAAAGCGAATTTTGCCAAGCCTGAGTAAAGCGCCTTTCCTCTTGTGCGTTGAGTGTCGGAACTCCCGAGCTCCCTCCCGATCAGCCTCACTTTCAGTCCTCTCCCCTTAACGGCCTCAAGGTGGGAAGGAAGAGCAGGTGTGCATTCTATTGCCCAGTTTGGCCTTAAATTCGGTATCTATCTGGCAAGAGTCTCCTCTCATCCTCTTGACTGAGGTGCAAGGCTCTTCACATGACCAGTAGGAGGGAGTCCACCACTGGAGTCTATTACACACACGCTCCTCTGAATGAAGTGTGTCTCAGGGCGTCTTATGGTCCAGTGGGAGAGTCCACTCGCCACAAACGACTTTTTTACCCTTTCCTGAGCTGAGGGTCTTGCTCCAGTGTGACAAAATCCCGTCACTACTGTGCTACACACTCTTCTCAACATTGTGTCATCTCTTGCCAGACATTTCAACGAATGACTCTTCTTTTAGTTTGAGTTACTCTTGCATGAGAGTTGAGGGTCCCTTGCACCCAGTAAGAGGGAGTCCTCCATTGCGGTCTGCTAGTTTGTGAAATGTGCTCTAGAATACGAAAGGCTTCTGCTGTAATTTCGTGGGTGTGGCTGTGTTCACTGCTGGATTGTCTCTTCTTGCTCTTTTCGAAAGGAGACGAGGCTTCTTGTCCTTGTAGTGGTGGAAGTTTGTCTCACCGTCCTCTACTCTCCCTCATGAGTGGTGTTTGTCTCTGGTCGCCTCAACTGCCGAAACATCAGTTTTTGCAGCTCCAGAGTCTTTTTCCAACACGCTTGGTGCAGGAACAGTAATTTCCTTTCCCCTTCAGGAGGAAAGTTTTGCTTCAGTGATCAGTGTTTTCGAAGAAGTCGTGTCCACTGCTTCCCAAGCGTCCAACACGTCAGTCCTGTCAGTGCAGGGTTTGGCGCGCCCACCACCCACCTGTCAGTGTCGGTGTGAGTTTCCTCATGACTACAGGTTGAAGAACACTTCCACACCAGAGCCCTGCGCATGTCCGTCCCTGGTCCCTGGAGGCTCCGGGGCTCCTCGGCCTCGGTCGGACATCACTGTTGTCGATCTTCGCGTCGCATTTGTGGCCCTCTCCGTCCTCTCTAGGGTTCTATTTTTCGCTGTGAATGGAAAATTTCTGTGTGTCTCTTTATTTTCGTAACTTTCGTTCCAATATTAAGCAGTTTCTTATACTCTTGAAATACTTCATAGGTTCACAGTCGCCTTTGACGCTCCTTGGGTTAAGACTGTGTTGCAACTGAAAACAAATCACATAGATTCAATCTCTCTCTCTCTCTCTCTCTCTCCTCTCTCTCTCTCTCTCTCTCTCTCTCTCTCTCTCTCTCTCTCTCTCTCTCTCTCTCTCTCTCTCTCTCTCTCTCTCTCTCTCTCTCTCTCTCTCTCTCTCTCTCTCTCTCTCTCCTGATTCCGTCGAAAAGCTCTAAACAGACAGTAACTCGTGCAAATACACAATCTTCTGAATGCAATGTTTCTGCCCAACGCACCACATCGCACTGCATGCACAACGGAACACATTTTATATCGCAAAAAATAGTGGTGCATTCTGTGCTATTCTGGTTTTAGTGGAAACGCAAGGACGGTCCGGCCATCAGCAGGTTCGTGAGAGCGAGCACTATATAGAATGACAGTCAGGACAATAGGAAGGACTACCAATAACACACATGGATGGAGGTAAATTAAACATTCCGTCGTGTTAAGATGAACAGATTTTTTATACTAACGAATGACACTTAATTGCAATGAATGAATGAATGAATGAATAAATAAATACTAATCCCTGGCAGCTTAGACCATGAAGTACAAAGGTTTGAAGGGAAGGTTAAGGACTGCATAGTGACAGGTGGGGAAAAATATCCATGTAACTATGAAAAAAAATAAAACTTATGGCTACTTTTCGAACCCAACAAACAATCTTCAAGTAATCCTCGGCAGACGAAGGTGAATGTAATCCGCAGGTGTTTCTGCCACAACGGTTCCACTTTAACACAACCGGACTCGCCTAGGTAACCGACTCTAAAATAGATTGTGTCCACCGACTGAAGGGATATCCAGAAGAACCTGTTGCCTTTATTTTTGTCCACCTCTTGAGAACTCGATCCGTGAAGCAGGAGGTAGGTTAGGTTAGGTTAGGTTGTCTTGCCTGCTGGTGTGTGCTGTCAAGGCCGTCAGTGAGAGGCTTGTAACGAAATACTGTTGACATTTGCACGCTTCACCAAAGCTTATTTACGGTTTTCAGTAATGTGTCATCGATTTCTATCCATTAAATAAGGTAATTGAATAGTCAAGCTAAGAATATGATCGAAAAAAAAACATGGAATGAACTTTTTTACTATCTTTTCTTCACCTCGATTACGGATTATTTATTTCATCTTACACGTGTCATGAGTAAAAAAAAATAATCATGAACAAAAGGAGAATGGGAATAATACACTTTTTTTTCACTTTAGTTTGGATTAAGACTTACAGAATTATTTTGGAAGCTGCTCCTCCTTCCTCCCCTTTACTTTGTCCCTTTCCTTGCACGTGCTTTTCACACCTTCACTTGTAGCTTTGCCCTTCTTAAATATTTCCATCACCTGGACCTCCGCTGGCCTTCACCTCCTCAAATATTACATTGCCCGTCCATCGCAGGTAACATAACTATAATATTTGTACACACATACGCACGCATTGGTGATATACATACATACATAAATACATACATACATACATACATACATACATAGGTTAATACTATATGACATAAAAACATACCTTCACCTGTATTCTTTCCACCTGGCGGGTCACCTGAAGGTCTCTCAGGGGAGCCTCCTTGACCTCTCACTCCCCTCCTCAGCTAGAGTTCAGATCAATGGATACCTGTACACTTTTACTTCCTTACCTTTCTTCTCCCTTGTATATTTTCTCAGAGTTTTTTCTTATCCTCTCATTTTATCTTACTTTTTTTTCTTTGTCTTCTTATTGCTGTCTTTTTTTTTGGTTTTTTTTTGTTGCTTTCTTCCTTGACTTCGCTGCATTTTATTTTTATTTTATTTTTATTTTTTTTTTTTTCCTCTTCACGGTGTGTTGCAGAGTAACTAAGTAACGCAACACCTTCCCTGCGCCACACCTGCACGTGTCAACACCACTTTAATAAACGTATTTTATTCACCAGTGTTTACAAGGTTCCAATATGTTTTTGTTCTGCACATACCATCACACCACAATGCAACACCACAATACAACACCACAAGGCAACACCACAATGCAACACCACAAGGCAACACCACAAGGCAACACCACAAGGCAACATCACAAGGCAACACCACAAGGCAACACCACAAGGCAACACCACAAGGCAATACCACAAGGCAACACCACAAGGCAACACCACAAGGCAACACCACAATACAACACCACAAGACAACACCACAAGGCAACACCACAAGACAACACCACAAGGCAACACCACACGGCAACACCACAAGGCAACACCACAAGGCAACACCACAATGCAACACCACAAGGCAACACCACAAGGCAATACCACAAGGCAACACCACAATGCAATACCACAATGCAACACCACAAGGCAACACCACAATGCAATACCACAAGGCAACACCACAAGGCAATACCACAAGGCAACACCACAAGGCAACACCACAAGGCAACACCACAATACAACACCACAAGACAACACCACAAGGCAACACCACACGGCAACACCACAAGGCAACACCACAAGGCAACACCACAAGGCAACACCACAAGGCAACACCACAATGCAACACCACAATGCAACACCACAAGGCAACACCACAATACAACACCACAAGGCAACACCACAATACAACACCACAAGGCAACACCACAATACAACACCACAAGGCAATACCACAATGCAACACCACAAGGCAACACCACAAGGCAACACCACAAGGCAACACCACAATGTAACACCACAAGGCAACACCACAAGGCAACACCACAAGGCAACACCACAAGGCAACACCACAAGACAACACCACAAGGCAACACCACAATGCAACACCACAAGGCAACACCACAATGCAACACCACAATGCAACACCACAATGCAACACCACAAGGCAACACCACAAGACAACACCACAATGCAACACCACAAGGCAACACCACAAGGCAGCACCATAAGGCAACACCACACCACACCACACCACCACACACACTTGCCTTTCTACACTTACACTATCCAGGCCCCAAAACTAACCCCACTAAACCTCTCGCCTACACTTTCCCGCCTCACTTTCGACACTAAAAATGAGGCTTAGTACCTGCCATGAGCTGAGGAAAATAAAGGCAGACTCCCATAACACCAATATTTATCCTTTCAAAACACAGAACAAAGTTAAAGTCTACAGAATGGTAGTTTGAGTCCACGAATTAGTTTTCCATGTGCCAGATTCATCCTATTTTTAACGTGTTATTTTATTTATTTATTTTTTTTTTTGGGGTGGGTGGTGTTTGTAAAGTCTCAAGTCTCGTCTCCTTGACCTTGAATACAACGATGCTTTGTTTCGGAATTTCTTTGACAGACACAAACTTTTCCT
>JAXIVD010009853.1:0-14529 GCA_036785275.1 Cancer borealis
GGAGATGTTACGGAGACATAGGATGAGATTCCAGAAAGACCTAAGACAACTTCTGGAATGACTTTTGGAAGAGGTTTTATGAAGAGTAAGAGAAGGAACAGTAAGAAGGAAGATGGAAGATGGAACAGGAGGGAAAGGAAGAGCGACAACAAGAAGAGGAGGAGAAACAGGAATAAGGATATTTTTTGACCAGTAGATTTTAGTAGATTTTAGTAGGCTGTGAGAAGACATCCAGCCAATAAGTAGAAGAAGGAAGGAAAAAAAAAGGACAGTATTAGGAAAACAAATGCTACTGTAATGTTTTCCTGATTAATTAAATATATTAAGGATTAACATTTTTTTGTTTAAAGAGGAGACATGTTATGATTTGTATGAAAAAAAAAAAAAAATTAAAATAAAGACGTGTTTATATGAGAACCTATTATTATTTTGTATACTTTTAAGCTATTTATCTTATTTTATTGGAAGGTTATTTATAGTTTATATTCGCCTGAAGTACAAACACACACACACACACACACACACACACACACACACACACACACACACACACACACACACACACACACACACACACACACACACACACACACACACACACACACACACACACACACACACACACACACACGTGTAGCCTCTGTTCACCTAGCAGTGAGTAGGTACGGGATGTAAGTCGAGGGGTTGTGACCTCGTTGTCCCAGTGTGTTGTGTGTGAGCGGTCTCGGTCCAACCCAAAGATTGGTCACTATGAGCTCTGAGCTCTTTCCATAGGGGGACGGCCGGCTGTCTCGAGAGAGACCAGCAGCAGACTGTGACAGTGAATTACACACACACACACACACACACACACACACACACACACACACACACACACACACACACACACACACACACACACACACACACACACACACACACAGGTCAGGTCAGGTGTCGTTCGGGAAGCTTGGCCTTTGTATCGGCGCTTCCCTGATGATCTTCACTGGTTAGTTGTCTGTTTCTCAGTTTTTCAGTTTGTCGTGTCAAGAGTTTTTCTTTTCTTTTCCCTCTTTTTCCACATTTCATATAGCAGTGACTTTGTTTTTTCTATCAATTCTTCTTTAAACAATAAGTCTCCAATTACATCCTCTTCTTCCTCTGTGTTAAGTCTCTCTGTGTTCAATATTTTCTTTCTCTCTTTCACATAAGCTGGGCACTGTAACAAAAAGTTATTTAAATTTTCTAGGTCACTGTTGCACATGATGCACTTTGTGTCACCATTCGTGTGCCTATTCCTGTCACTTAACTTAAGGTTGTTGGTCCTTGCCTTATATAATATAATTGATGATGGCTTGTTATCATAAAACTTTTCTTCCCTTATCTCTTTCTTAAATTTATTGTATATTTTTAAACTAGACCTTTCTGCCACACACACACACACACACACACACACACACACACACACACACACACACACACACACACACACGCACACACACACACACACACACACACACACACACACACACACACACACACACACACACACACACACACACACACACACACACACACACACACACACACACACACACACACACACACACACACACACACACACACACACACACACACACACACACACACACACACACACACACACACACACACACACACACACACACACACACACACACACACACACACACACACACACACACACACACACACACACACATTCACACAGACCGGAACTCTTAGTCACGTGACCTCCTGACGCTTGGGGGGGGAAAGAGAAAGAGAGAGAGAGAGAGAGAGAGAGAGAGAGAGAGAGAGAGAGAGAGAGAGAGAGAGAGAGAGAGAGAGAGAGAGAGAGAGAGAGAGAGAGAGAGAGAGATACATCCGGTGGCAGGAAGTAGCGATGGCGAGGGTGGTACACAAGTTTCTCTCTAAATTGACGAAGTAGTAGGTGCTGGAGGAGGGTGAAGAGGCTGCTGGAGGTATAATGTGCACAGGGGGTCCTCTTGGGTGGTAGAGGAGGGTTTCAATATGGTGTGGCAGCCTCTGTTTTGCACCTTCACCAACTGGTCTTTATGTCGCCATCAAGGAGGAGAACGAGGTAGGGAAGGCGGTAGTGAATTTAGGAGGAAGAAAAGATTGTTCTCATTCTTCTTGAAAACGCTTAGGAATGTTCGTTTTAGTAAAGGTAGAGCGGCAGGTGGGACATGATATAAGGAGGTTTGATTTTCTAAGTCAAGGTTTTCTCTGTAGTGATGCTTTACAGTTTTACATCAGTCTGTGTCCAGCGTGATGGCAGGGATGGGATGGTATTGTTGTGTTACTGTGGCTGTAGTGTGGTTGATGGTGACGTTATGGGCAGGAGGAGTCCCTTGTTGTGATGTTCGAGGGTGTCCAGGAGTGGTGTGTGTGTGCCTATCACCACTCTAGAGCATGTGGTTTAGGAGCATCGCTTAGAAGGAGTCACATCAGCCTTATCCTGGTGCCTTTACGTATATGCAAGTTCAGGTGACGCCTTGGTAGCTAATTAACTGCATGATGATGATCCCTTGGGAATTCTGCGAGGCACGAGACAAAGCTGTGTCTCATCCAAGGGCAAGAGTCCTCCTGGTGGGGTGTGGTGGTGTGATTCAACAGGTGGAAGTGGAAGACATTGATAAGTCCTCAAAAGTGTGTCCCATTGAAGCTTTACATTGTGGATGAAGTTATGAAAGTGGAGTCAGGTGGTGGAGGAAGGTTTGATGTTCCCTGATTGTTGGTGTGAATGGTATTGAGGGTGTCAGTGTAATCCTTTCAAAAAAACATTGGATTCACACACCAATGCTTGGACAACGGTGATGACCATGCAGTGGTGTTGACAGTAGTGTTGGTGGTGGTGGTGAAAGATGGGTTGGCAATGGCAGTGACAGGTGATGGTGGTGGTAGTAATGGTAGTGATACTGGTGGTGGTGACTGAGGTGATGTTGTTGCTGTTGGTGGTGGTATTGTTGGTAGTGGTGGTGGTGGTGGTGGTGGTGGTGGTGTTGGTAATGGTGGTGGTGGTGGTGGTGGGACACGGCTCACCTACTTCAGGAGAGCAGAGTTCCGCCTGGCTACTTCTGTCTGTCTGTCTATCCCTCCTTCAACCCCACCAATTTTTTTTTTTCTCTCTCTCTCTCTCTCTCTCTCTCTCTCTCTCTCTCTCTCTCTCTCTCTCTCTCTCTCTCTCTCTCTCTCTCTCTCTCTCTCTCTCTCTTCTCTCTCTCTCTCTCTCTCTCTCTCTCTCTCTCTCTCTCTCTCTTTTTTTTTTCTCTCTCTCTCTCTCTCTCTCTCTCTCTCTCTCTCTCTCTCTCTCTCTCTCTCTCTCTCTCTCTCTCTCTCTCTCTCTCTCTCTCTCTCTCTCTCTCTCTCTCTCTCTCTCTCTCTCTCTCTCTCTCTCTCTCTCTCTCTCTCTCTCTCTCTCTCTCTCTCTCTCTCTCTCTCTCTCTCTCTCTCTCTCTCTCTCTCTCTCTCTCTCTCAGGCGTCAGTATACAGACCCGAGTATGATTGAGGTGCAACATGAACATAATGATGGAGACAGTGACAGGTAAACAGTCTGACTGACCCGATGATTGAATGCATTAATACATCATTAATGACATGTGTGATCCAAGACGTCCGTCCCCTGTAGTGACTGTCCTTTCACTACCTGCTAATACTCGCCGGCACCACAGCGCTGGATCCTCGACGCCCACCCTTCGTCACTCAGCAGGGGCAGTATCCCTATGCAGAGTATTCCATCGTGGTTGAGGTGTGTCCTGGTTTGCCAACAGCTGCCATAGTACAGGGCGGGTGACTTGCCTAATTTGCGCCCTGACACACCCGTTGGAACGTGCTCGTCACATTCCCCACGCGAAATGTGGTTCCGCTGACGTCGTAGCTGAGAGTAAGTGGATCTTGGCAGCCTAGTAAGTGTTGTAAGCAGTGTGCACGCCCTTCTATCGCAGTGAGTGGTTGCCTCACTACGTCACTGGCCGTCCATTAATGTGAAATTCGTTCCCGTAGGAAGAAAAGAACAGGAGCGCTACAACCCACCCGTGTGGCCCTGGGCCAACGGGTGGTGGCCCTGAGGGCCACCACCAGCGGAAGAACACTTCATGGCTGCCCACAGATGTGTGCGTCACCAGGCGTGCTGAGCTGCTGCTGCTTCTGCTTGACAAGCGGCACCGTTGTCTTGCTGAGTGAAGGACCTGCTTGCCACGCTCTGCCGGAGGACGTTCTGCAAGGCGAGCAGCTGCGGCCGACAAACCACGCTCTGGTCTACGGGCTGCTTGACATGATGAGGCCTGTGGTCTGGTTATGATAACCTCGACACAAACCCACAGCAGCACCTCCTGTGGTGGACACATCCGCCGTTTATGCTGCCACCTCCTGCAGCAGATTCATCGTACTGGTGGCCGGCGGGCGATCCCTGGGTGGGGTCGAGTAGGGTGAACCCACCAGGTCGGGGCAGGGCATCTTTAATACAAAACAATAGATAAGTTACGTGGTTGTATCAGCTGTCTGTACTTACCAGGCAGGTTGTCCTATTCACGGCCGCAGGCGTGGAACGTTTGATGCCGAGACAGGCCCTCGCCGGGTTTGAAATTCAGTGCTTTCTTTTCTTTTCACTGCCACGAGTCGCGGTCATTCCTTCACCGTTTTTTCATTAACTCGGTATTCGTGTCCTTGCCAAGCTTCCACAGCCAGGACACACATAACATGGTGCTTGGCATGGCGCCTCGAGCCTCCACGACCACTGGTTGTCTCCTTCTCACGTTCACCACCGCATCGCGTGACCACTGACTATTTCGTGAGTGTCGGTCTTGTGCCGCTGCTGCTGAATGTCACACTCTGGTGTGGAGGAACAGCTGTGATATTTTCGCTAAGAAGTCACAAAATTCATGCAGATAATGAATTATGAGTCAGTACTGAGTCTCATAGTCGCTACCGAGGCGCCACTGGATTCCCACGCTCGGTGCAAGACTTCGCTGCCTTCACGTACAAGTTCCGTCCCCCACCTTCTCCCCTCCATCACCCACGACATGCCACACAGTACTACCACGCCCTCCCCTCTCCACGTAGCACTATACATCCTCTACTCACCCTCGCCACCTATTATCACATACTATAAGAAATACTACTACTACTACTACTACTACAACTACTACTACTACTACAACTACTACTACTACTACTACTACTACTACTACTACAACTACTACTACTACTACAACTACTACTACTACTACCTACTACACACACACACACACACACACACACACACACACACACACACACACACACACACACACACACACACACACACACAAAAAAAAAAAAAAAAAAAAAAAAAAAAAAAACACGTAGTACTTCAGTGTTCAACAGACCCTCTCTACCCATACACATCCTTCCTCGCTAAGCTACTCACATCCCCTTCACTCTCTCCATCAGGCCGGGCACTTCCAGCCTCGACAGACATCACCACCACCACCACCATTCCTCCCTCTACCCCGGTAGCTGATGTGTGCATGACCGCTGACTTCCACAACGCTTCGTATACTTTTTTCTTACTTCCATGGAATACACACAGCCAGCAGACAACACCACTGCGGCTTCGTATACCAGAATATCAGACGATTTTTTCTTCACGTTGAGATATTAGAAAAAAAAAAATATAAGAGCATTGTCATATGTTTTAGGAGGTGATTTTCGGTCCATCTAGAATCTTTTAGTTGTGAGAAGACCTTTGGAGTGTGGCATTCTTTCACGTTGAGATAATACATATAAAAAAATAGAACGACTATCATATGTGTTAGTAAGTAATTGAAACATTATTTTCGCTATACTTTTTCAGTAAGTAATTTGGACATCATTTTCGCTACACTTGGAATCTCTTCAAGTTGTGAGAAGATCATTGGAGTGTGTGTCGTTACTCGTAGCGGTGTTCAGAGTGCCTAAGAAGCAAGCATGAGGCTGCAGAGGACGTGGGAGAGGCTCTACGTGCAATATTTGGTCACTGAAGCAGCTCATGAATGTTTATATCATAGCGTAACATTACTAACATCCTGGATACTTAAGACAGGCAAAGGTTACTGCAGATAAACATTGACTATTAGAGTGACTGCACAAATCTAACCTTCCACGCAGTCTTAACATTGATAACACAACCCTTCGAAATCCTATCCAAAGTCTGTACTCTACTGCACTTTAGAAACACTTATCACACCTACTAATTAATTTTTCCTTCTTTCTACTAAGTTTCTTATAGTTCTTATTTCATATTATTAACTTATTTCAGCCTGTTTTACTCCCATTTCTCCTCACCGTTTATATATATATATATATATATATATATATATATATATATATATATATATATTTTTTTTTTAAATCCAAGAAAGCGTTTGCCAGGTGGGTGAGTTGAAACAATAGGGAGGTAAGAGATGGAAGGACGGAGCGGGGAGGTGGAGAAAAGGAGGAGGAGGAGGAGGAGGAGGAGGAAGAGGAGGAGGGGGAAGAGGAGGAAGAGGAGGTAGAGGAGGAGGAGGAGAGAAAGAAAAAAGAAAAAAGGGAGTAAGTAAGAGAGAAAAAGAGTGGAGTGAGGAGTGGAGGAAAAGCAGAGGTGAGGAGGGAATCAAGGTGGAGGAAACATATAGAAGTAGAAGGAAGAAAAGAGGATAGAGGGGAGGGATGAGAATAGCAGGAGAGAAAGGGGGGAAATAGTAGCAGGGAAAGGGAGGAGAATAGCAGAGGGGAGGGATGGAGGATAACAGGAGGGGAAGGGGATGAGAATAGCAGGAGGGGAAGGGATGAGCATAGCAGGAAGAGAAAGGGGGAGAATAGCAGGGGGAGGGGTAAGAATAGCAGGGGGAGGGGTGAGAATAGCAGGGAGGGGAAGGGGTGAGAATAGCAGGGAAGGGAAGGGGTGAGAATAGCAGGGAGGGGAAGGGGTGAGAATAGCAGGGAGGGGAAGGGGTGAGAATAGCAGGGAGGGAAAGGGGTGAGAATAGCAGGGAGGGGAAGGGGTGAAAATAGCAGGGAGAGGAAGGGATGAGAATAGCAGGGAGGGGAAGGGGTGAGAATAGCAGGGAAGGGAAGGGGTGAGAATAGCAGGGAGGGGAAGGGGTGAGAATAGCAGGGAGAGGAAGGGGTGAGAATAGCAGGGAGGGGAAGGGGTGAGAATAGCAGGGAGGGGAAGGGATAAAAATATCAGGGAGGGGAAGGGGTGAGAATAGCAGGGAGGGGAAGGGGTGAGAATAGCAGGGAAGGGAAGGGGTGAGAATAGCAGGGAGGGGAAGGGGTGAGAATAGCAGGAAGGGGAAGGGGTGAGAATAGCAGGGAGGGGAAGGGATGAAAATATCAGGGAGGGGAAGGGGTGAGAATAGCAGGGAGAGGAAGGGGTGAGAATAGCAGGGAGGGGAAGGGGTGAGAATAGCAGGGAGGGGAAGGGATAAAAATATCAGGGAGGGGAAGGGGTGAGAATAGCAGGGAGGGGAAGGGGTGAGAATAGCAGGGAGGGGAAGGGGTGAGAATAGCAGGGAGGGGAAGGGGTGAGAATAGCATGGAGGGGAAGGGGTGAGAATAGCAGGGAGGGGAAGGGATAAAAATATCAGGGAGGGGAAGGGGTGATAATAGCAGGGAGGGGAAGGGGTGAGAATAGCAGGGAAGGGAAGGGGTGAGAATAGCAGGGAGGGGAAGGGGTGAGAATAGCAGGGAGGGGAAGGGGTGAGAATAGCAGGGAGGGAAAGGGGTGAGAATAGCAGGGAGGGGAAGGGGTGAGAATAGCAGGGAGAGGAAGGGGTGAGAATAGCAGGGAGGGGAAGGGGTGAGAATAGCAGGGAGGGGAAGGGGTGAGAATAGCAGGGAGGGAAGGGGTGAGAATAGCAGGGAGAGGAAGGGGTGAGAATAGCAGGGAGGGGAAGGGGTGAGAATAGCAGGGAGGGGAAGGGATAAAAATATCAGGGAGGGGAAGGGGTGAGAATAGCAGGGAGGGGAAGGGGTGAGAATAGCAGGGAAGGAAGGGGTGAGAATAGCAGGGAGGGGAAGGGGTGAGAATAGCAGGGAGGGGAAGGGGTGAGAATAGCAGGGAGGGGAAGGGATGAAAATATCAGGGAGGGGAAGGGGTGAGAATAGCAGGGAGAGGAAGGGGTGAGAATAGCAGGGAGGGGAAGGGGTGAGAATAGCAGGGAGGGGAAGGGGTGATAATAGCAGGGAGGGGAAGGGATGAGAATAGCAGGGAAGGGAAGAGGTGAGAATAGCAGGGAGGGGAACGGGTGAGGATAGCAGAAAGGGAGGGGTGAGAATAGCAGGGAGGGGAAGGGATGAGAATAGCAGGGAAGGGAAGAGGTGAGAATAGCAGGGAGGGGAAGGGATGAGAATAGCAGGGAAGGGAAGAGGTGAGAATAGCAGGGAAGGGAAGAGGTGAGAATAGCAGGGAAGGGAAGAGGTGAGAATAGCAGGGGGATAGGTGAGATAGCAGGGAGGGGAAGGGGGGAGAATAGCAGGATCCTTTAGGCCTATCTTTTGTCTTCCAGTGATTGCTGTTTCTGAGGACAAACGACGAAGACGAAGACGTGAATGAATAAAAAAAGGAGACAGATAGAGACCAACGAGAGAGAGAGAGAGAGAGAGAGAGAGAGAGAGAGAGAGAGAGAGAGAGAGAGGAGAGAGAGAGAGAGAGAGAGAGAGAGAGAGAGAGAGAGAGAGAGAGAGAGAGAGAGAGAGAGAGACAGAGACAGAGAGAGAGAGAGAGAGAGAGAGAGAGAGAGAGAGAGAGAGAGAGAGAGAGAGAGAGAGAGAGAGAGCCGCTCACATTGTTTTCTCACTGCCAGTTCATTACGAGCAGTAGGTCTCCCTCGGGCTTCCTCGCCTCCCCCCATTTACTTCCTCCTTCCTCTTCCGTTTTCTTTCAACTACCTCACTATTCCCTAAGGTCCCTCCTTCTCTGTCCCTCCTTCCTCCTCCTCTTCCTCCTCTCCGATAAATTAATTTCCTTCTGCCTGTGTTTCAGCCTCTTTCCCTCCCTTCTCTCGCCCTCTGTCTCGCCTTCCTCCTTCCTCCCTCCTCTTCTTCTCCTCCTCCTCCTTCTCCCCTCCTCCTCCTCCTCCTCCTCCTCCTCCTCCTCCTCCTTCTCCTCCTCCTCGTCATCATGTTAGCTTGCACATCTATCTTCATATTGTCCTTGTTTTCATTCTCACCCTTACCTTTTTTTTTTTTTTTTTTTTTCATTCCCAGTCCTCCTCCTCCTCCTCCTCCTCCTCCTCCTCCTCCTCCTCCTCCTCCTCCTGCTCTCCCTTCTACTATCCATACTTTTTTTTCCTTTACAATTTTATAGAGCATAGAGTCCAACGTTAAGGAAAATTTGAGAAAAAGAAGAGAAAAACTGAACCCAAACCTTCCTTCTATGGTCTTGAACCTCACGTCACTCTCTCGGTCTTCAGTCATGTCTTTTTCGGATCATTGTCAATATTGCTTTCAGTGATTAAAAAGATGGATTTTTTCATTAATAAGTTCAATCATGTTTTTTTTTTCCTTCAATAAGTTTTGCAATCATTTCCTGCCATATTAAGCTGTGTATGTTACTCCAAGCATTTAAATTTATGTGTATTGGTCCGTGTGTATCAAACGGATGTATGTATGCAGACATGATAACAAAAAAATACATATCGGTGCACAGTATACGTGAAATATTATGACACTACTGAACGAAAGACAGTGAAATGTTAGCGAAATGTTTTAGTGGAATGTTTAGCTTCGTGGCGGTGTGTGACGTATGTGTTGGGTGACCAGTTATGAAACAATCCCTGGGTGGATGGTTTGGCTCGAACGAATCAGCCCCAGCCAGGCATGCCAACCCTACCAAAACATCAGCGGCTGTTGGATGGATGGTTTACACTTTACATCGAACCCTCTGTGCACTGATACATTTGTTTGATCATTATTATCTTTACCTTGTGCACGTGTGTATATACCTTTTGGTGTTTCGCTTTGGAAATATAACGGATGAGTAGTAGCTATATATTTATAAAACGGTAAGTATTTAACTCCTAAAGGTGTTTCCATCATTTAAAAAAAAAAATAAAGATACCATAACGGATCACTCTGGGGCTTCCCATGTGCTAACTATGTAACTCAAGCCCCTGAGAGGCTAGTATTATCCCGGGCCGCGTGATAACAGGAGGTATTTAAACTCCCGGCATTTAAACACAGGTGGTGTGGAGTCCGTGTGGCAGTATTTACGTATTGGCAACTATGCAGCTCAACTTTTCACACCCAATTCACTGGTAGTGCAGGGAAAGAAGGAAAACAGGAGTGTGGGGGGGAAAGGGACGGTACATCACATCCTTCTTCAACTATACATCACTCTAGGTAAACCATCGAGACACGTGTATACTCCTGTCTAAGTAGGAGGAGGAGGATGGGGAAGGAGTAGGAGGAAGGCAGGAGAGGCAGGGACGAGGGGAGGTGAGTGCCAGATAGCGCCAGAGGGGACAACTAGCTGGAGGGAGAGGCAGGAAGGCAGCATGACAGCCGCCAGTGTACAGACGGCAGTGAAGGTGGTAGGAGTACTAGCGCTGCAGCTCCAGGTAGTGACACGGTATATTTTGGTGGGGAAGGTATAGTGAGGGTGTGCAAGGTGGAGGCGTGAGAGAGGCGCCCTAGAAGCAAGTGGATGTGTAGCGTTATCTGGGTGGTGGTGGTAGTGTTGTTAATGCTACTGCTGCTGCTATAATGGTGGTGGTGGTGGTGGTGGTGGTTGTTTGAGGTGGTGAGTCGTTGGGTTGTGCCACGTTGCATGTTTGTGTGTGTGTGTGTGTGTGTGTGTGTGTGTGTGTGTGTGTGTGTGTGTGTGTGTGTGTGTGTGTGGTGGTAGCTGATATAGTTGTTCTAATTATTTCACCGTATCCTACTCTCCATATAGTAGATAACCAGTCATTAGCACACGTCAGCACTCTAGTCAGCACGGAGGGGGATGATGGGGGAGGCGGGAAGGGAGTAGAGGAAATATTTTGCTAAGGTATGAATGTTTATCCACGAAGCAGGGAGAGAGAGAGAGAGAGAGAGAGAGAGAGAGAGAGAGAGAGAGAGAGAGAGAGAGAGAGAGAGAGAGGAGGGATACACGAGTTACTGAAGCGTGTTATTAATATTTAGCATGTGATTCAAAGTAGGCAATGAATTTATAAAGTTTAGTTCCTGTCTAGCGCGTCTCCGTAGTGCTCTTAACGACACACACACACACACACACACACACACACACACACACACACACACACACACACACACACACACACACGAATACATACATACATACATACATGAAAATAAACCAAATTTCAGTCAGTATTTAGTATTGTATTGAGTCTAAATTTCAAAGTAAAATCATTCACTAATTCCACGTGCCATTTTGAGTGTTTCTAGTGTGTGTCCGAGGTCTCGACTCGACCTAAAACCTCGAAACATTGCCTCCCTCTCTCTCCCCCTTTACTTAGCTGGTCTTGGCTTCCCTTCCACTACGCTGGCAGCCTGTACTCTTTTCTTGCCTCCTGAATAGACAGCCTGCCTGCCTGCCACTACCGTTCTGTGTTTCTTCTTCATCATTGGTGACCTTGGAGTGGCGCCAAACCCAGTCTTCTAATTTCAATGTAAGGAAACACCAATTGACCAACTGGCGGGGAAGGTTGTAGTGGTTCGTGGGGGTGAATCGAGACCTCAAACCGTCAGCTTGAAACACACTTATAATAGCACGCAAAATGAGTGAACAGTTTTACCATGAATTATAGACATTATAGACAATGAAATATATGAACAACGAATTTAATATAGATAAAGGGCGCGCGCGCACACGCACACGCACACACACACACACACACACACACACACACACACACACACACACACACACACACACACACACACACACACACACCAAATAATTAAGTTAAGTAACTTATTAAGGCATTTAATTTCCTTCATATAAACAACTTTGTTTACTAAGTATGATGCCAAGTGAAGACGTGTGTGTAATACACAATGGTCTGGAGGATCACGCGCTGGACTTGTGATTGTCAGCCATTATCCTCCCGGAAAGGGCTCAGAGCTCATAGAAACGGATCTATTGGTTCGACTGAGACCTCACACATCACACCATCCCCACCCCCTTGCTCAAGGAGGAGAGTAACCGTTTCTTGTTCGAGAAAAATACTTAGCGAACTGAGCAGGGTTCGAACCCATGCCTTGACCAGTGGCAGGCGGGACTCATTTCACTGGACTGCACGAGTGTAATTCACCATGGTCAGGAGGATCACGCGCTGGACTCGTAATCGTCAGCCATTGCCCTCCTTGAAGGAGCTCAGAGCTTATAGAGACGGATCGATGGATACGGCTGAGACACATCACACACCTCCATTCCTTTACTCAAGAGGGACAGTAACCACTCCCTGGCAGTGAAAAATCCTTAGCGACCTGAGCAGGGTTCGAACTCACGACTTACCGGGTAGCAGGGAGGGTTAACCACTGATCCACGGAAGTGTGTGTGTGTGTGTGTGTGTGTGTGTGTGTGTGTGCGTGTGTGCGTGTGTGTGTGTGTGTGTGTGTGTGTGTAATAACACTACTACTACTAATAATAATCGGTTTGATAAGAAAGGGCAGCCTTATGGCTGGAAACAATACAAAGAAATCAAGGTACAGTGGGGATACCTGATGCTTGCTTGAATGGGCTTGGTCTTGGTGGTGACTTTGAACTTGAAACACACTGTGGGCTTGGTGGCCCAGAGTATGGAGAGGTGATTGGTGCGTCCAAACGGGGCAAGTGGTAGTGATGGTTGGTAGTAGTCATGGAGGTTACTGAGGATAAGGTACAAGGTGTTTCCGTGGGTGGGAAAGTACACTAGCTGGAGTCGGAGCTTGAGTAATTTCCGAAGCACGTCTTTCCCTCGTTTGAAGCCGCGGGCGTGAAACAATTTCATGGATTTCAAGGTGTGGATAGTAACACTGTCACGATAACCATATCTTTTCCTAAATTGGAGAAAGTTTCTAAACGAGTAGATAACTGGTGTGTACTGCGTTCAAAGTTCAGTAAAGAAGAAACTAAGTAATGGCGAGATTTGTAGATGAGGGAAACACGGCTATTAAAACACTGGTTAATGTGGTGTGTGTGTGTGTGTGTGTGTGTGTGTGTGTGTGTGTGTGTGTGTGTGTGTGTGTTAGTAGAAATCACCTGATAAATTGAGTTACATATTCATGCATTCCTCTTCACCTTGATTAATATTTATCAGTATTAACCTTTCATTATTGGTATATGTTTACATGTTAATGTTTTCAACCTCACCTGTACTCAACCACATACCATCCACTCTTCCATCCACCCTTCCATCAACTCCTTCATCCACTCATCCATCCACTCTTCCAACCACTCATCCATCCACTCTTCCACCCACCCCTCCATCCACCCTTCCATCCACCCTTCCATCCATCCTTCCATTCACCCTTCCATCCACTCTTCCATCCACCCTTCCATCCGCTCTTCCATCCACCCTTCCATCCACCCTTTCCATCCAGTCTTCCATCCACCCTTCCATCCAGTCTTCCATCCACCCTTCCATCCACCCTTCCATCCACCCTTCCATGCACCCTTTCATCCACTCTTCCATCCACCCTTCCATCCACTCTTCCATCCACTCTTCCATTCACCCTTCCATCCACTCTTCCATCCACTCTTCCATTCACCCTTCCATCCACCCTTTCATCCACCCTTACATCCACCCTTCCATCCACTCTTCTGTCCATCCTTCCATCCACCCTTCCATCCACCCTTCCATCCACCCTTTCATCCACCCTTACATCCACCCTTCCATCCACTCTTCTATCCATCCTTCCATCCACTCTTCCATCCATCCTTCCATCCACCCTTCCATCCACCCTTCCATCCACTCTTCCATCCACCCTTCCATCCACTCTTCCACCCACTCTTCCCTCCACCCTTCCATCCACCCTTCCAACCATCCTTCCATCCACCCTTCCATCCACCCTTCCATCCACCCTTCCATCCACCCTTCCATCCACTCTTCCATCCACTCTTAAACCAACTCTTCCATTTATTTTTCCTTTCTTTCTTCATCCACTACCACTCAGTCCTCCATTCGCCCTTTCATCCACCTTTCCATTTACTCTTCCACCCTTTCTTCCACTCACCCTTCCATCCACCCTTCTATCCACCCTTCCACCCACTCATCCACCCACTCTTCTTGAATCCCTGTTTGCAATATTTCTTTCGCATATTTCCCCAATCTTTCAGACCAGACATAAGGTATTGTCTACACACACGCACACACGCACACAGCGCACACACACACACACACACACACACACACACACACACACACACACACACACACACACGCACACACTCTTTGGAATTCTACACAATGTCATTCTTTTCTAAACTCAATACACATATATACATACATACATACCTACCTACCTACCTACCTACCTACCTACCTACCTACCTACCTACATACATACATACA
>JAXIVD010009854.1:0-10000 GCA_036785275.1 Cancer borealis
GTCAGCCCTATCCATACTCTCATCCAACCGTCTTTTAAAGTTACCTTTTGACTCACCACTTACTACATGTCTACCCAGCCTATTCCAATCGTTTACCACTCTGTTAGTGAACCAATATCTACCTGAATCTAAGTTTTTCTAGCTTGTACCCATTTCCACGTATCCTATCTTGACTACTAAATTCTAAAACGTGATCAATGTTTTCCTTATTAATTTCTTTTACCCATTTGAAAACCTCAATCATATCCCGTCTTGCCCTCCTCTCTAGGGAGTGGAGATTAAGACGTTTTAATCTATCTTTGTAGGGTAAATATCTCAGCCCCTGAATCATCTTGGTCATTCTTCTCAGACAAACACACACACAGACAGACATATAGTTAAAGAGACACATATATAAGTTGAGAGAGAGAGAGAGAGAGAGAGAGAGAGAGAGAGAGAGAGAGAGAGAGAGAGAGAGAGAGAGAGAGAGAGAGAGAGAGAGAGAGAGAGAGAGAGAGAGAGCGCGAGCGAGCGAGCGAGCGAGCGAGAGAGAGAGAGAGAGGAGAGAGAGAGAGAGAGAGAGAGAGAGAGAGAGAGAGAGAGAGAGAGAGAGAGAGAGAGAGAGAGAGAGAGAGAGAGAGAGAGAGAGAGTGTGTGTGTGTGTGTGTGTGTGTGTGTGTGTGTGTGTGTGTGTGTGTGTGTGTGTGTGTGTGTGTGTGTGTGTGTGTGTGTGTGTGTGTGTGAGAAGAAAAAAAAACTGATTCACCGCATCTACAGAGACAAGACTGCATTCGAAACTGTCAGGTTCTTCCTACGGCTGAAATTGTATATTGTCAGCCTGTCAGCACCTTCCCTTCCCTGTCAGGACAATACATACGGCTGACAATCCCACAGGACCGAAAATTGACAGATCGGTGGGATTTTCGTCCGTCTGAAAAGTCTGCATCTCATTGAGGGAGGAAGGAATGGTCATCTGTATTCATTAGTTGAATACCATTATTGTACTTGTGAGAAGATAGATAATTATTATATTAGTATGGTGAAGCAGTGAGTTGTTTAAGTAAGGAGTATAGCAACTTTGTCTCAATACATATTTGCCTAAGACTAATAATTACGGAGTAAAATGACATTTTTAACCTTAATTTTGGTCATTTTTAAGGTGAAATTAATAAAAAATAAATATTTCCGTCACAGAAACGGGAAAGAGCATATGAATTGAAGCTGTAAATCTTCAATAAACAATAATAAGCGATATGGAGCCACTTTTCTTGAATTTAAATTTGTTGACCAAAATTGACCTGAAACCATTAATTTGTATAGGAGAAACGTTTTTCTCCCGTAGACTTTAACGGCGTCCAAGTCTCTCCCGCAGGGAGACACTTTTTATTAAAAAACTCGAAAAGTATGAGGTTAATGTAAAAGATGTATAGAGTCAATTAGATAGAGGAGAAAACGCTTGTTCTTTTGAGCTAGAGTATATTGAGATTCATTCTTAAACAACCGAAAAAATGTCAACTTGAAAATGTCAACCGGTGCCTTTGCAGCGGCCAACCCCTCTATAGAATTTTGGACTTATTTCGTCATTTTTTTTGTGTTCTATGGATTGTTTAGGGTTTGTTTAATATTAATATATCTTAATTTAGGGTGCTGTAAGGTTTGTTTATGTTTAATTATGGTGTATTGGGTATGTGAAAATAGTGATATTTTTGTCGTTTTTTTTCAGTTTTGATTTTTTTTTGGTTTGTTTATGGTTTTTATTGTGCTTAAATATGTTTTTACATGTTATTCAATGGTTTATATTGGTTTAATGTCGTTATTGTTGTTTATTTACATTTTTCTATATTTTGTAGTGTAAATAAATATCTTTTTATGAAATTAATGTAACTTGAATATGACAAATAGTTATGTTGAAGCTGATTAGGTATTCTAGTCTTTGTTTTGAAATATATATCATTGTTTATCTCTGTCTCATAGACTCTGCCGGACCACTGACATCTGACGGGCCGGTGTAAGTACCAAAACATTTTAGTAATTCCTAGCCTTACCTCCTTATCCTCAGCCTTATGATTAACAGGCAAGGTAAAATAAAAAATCTAGTATGTTTTACAATCATTAATTACTTGCGTTATTAAGTAACTAGGTTTATTTTGATGTTTGTTTACATATTGTAATGTTAATGTATTTTTTGCAATTTTCAGCAAAACTTTACCATACTTTCGCATAGCGTTGGATTCATTGAATTTGTTATTTTTTTGTGTTTATTTTGTATAATTAATAGTATTCTAAGGTTCATATTAGTTGAGATATAGGGATAATGTTTTTTCAAAATGTTCGTTATTTTCGTAGTTTTTTCAGCTTGTACGGTTTTATTATCATTCATTGTGTGTCTGAAGAATTCTTTATATCTTAATCTATGGTTTAGATTAGGTTAACTAGATTATTAATGTTTCGTTTCTATTTTTGCTATTTTGATTGGTATATTTTCTATTTATTTTTTTCATGAAGTTAATGTGACTTCAATATAAAAAAAATAGTAATGTAGAATCTCGTTAGGTATCATAATCTATTCTTTAAAGTATATATAACTGCTTCACGATGTGTAATAAAAATTCATATTTTCGTTTTATATATACGTCATCGAATACTACTTTTTTTCATTTTTCTAAACCATTAAAATTATTCATCATTCATTATTATTATGTTATTCATTAAATTTCCTTAAACAATTAGGTATACTAAAATATAAGGAACAGTCCTGGATTCCCGTATTTTCTTGTTTACATCGGCCGCTATGACACCCACAACATAGAGACAGAAGGTTAGATATACATAATTAACGCCATTACACTGCTTCATTAAGGTAATTATATATATCTTACCCATTAATTAGGGGTTGGAATGGGTCAGTGGGTGGCTGTAATGAGATATACAAGTAGATGATGATGATTGAAAGACTGGAGGGGCTAAGAAGGGATGATTTCTTGATCATGGACCACAGAGAAAGTAGAGGCCACTCATATAAGATTTTTAAGCAAAGATCACGACTAAACATTAGGAAATATTACTTTGCAAACAGAATTGTTGATGAGTGGAACAACCTGCCTAGAGAAGCAGTACAGGCCGAATCAGTGAATAGTTTTAAGGCAAAGATTGACCCATTGATAAGGCAAGTGGGGGGGCATTATATGAACCAGCGCAGGCTTACTGCCCCAATCCTGAACCGACCACCTCAAGATTGACTCTGAGGTGGAGTTTGGTAAGACATATACAATTACCGCCATTACACTGCATCATTAAGGTATAATTATAAGCTGTACGAGGCTGTTAAGTGACTATATAAAAATAATCTTAAAGAGAAAATACGGTATTATTTTACATTTTCACCAGAATGCTCTAGAGAATATTATCCAAGTGCTTAGAGATACGGCAGTCCTACCCCCTGTGGTCATCCGCTATTGGTACGGCAGTATGCCTTATTATTGACCTGGTAAAGCATCTTTCTAGTTATTTTATGTTAGGTATGGTTTGGTTTGGTTATATAAGTTTTTGACCCCATAGCTAGGCAACTGTCGTACCTATATGGGACCACTGTAAGGATACGGCACTCATTATGGTTATAATAGGTTAGGTTAGGTCCGGTTTGGTTCGGTTGAAATATAAAAAGCTTATATAACCGAACCTAACCGTACCTAACCAAACCTAATATAACTGGCTGTCGTACCCCTAGTTGTACAGCTGCCGTACCTCTAATTACTGCCTACTTGTAATGTTGTTTTAAGCTGTTTTATATGCTGTTTAATGCTGTTATATATGCTGTTTTAATGCTACCTTACTAAACATGAAAGGCTTACTCAACAGATACATGAATTCGGGGAGTCAATACGTACATGAATTCTAGGAGTCAATACGTACATGAATTCTAGGAGTCAATACGTACATGAATTCTAGGAGTCAATACGTACATTAATTCTAGGAGTCAATACGTACATGAATTCTAGGAGTTGACTGTTAGGTTGTATAGAATCATTTAAACAAGAGATTTTAGAAAGAATTATATCTAGTACTTACGCGATGCAATGTTGTCAACTTGTGTCGATGAAAATGTTGCTGAAAGACGTCAACTCGGCCTGTAAGAATAATAATAATAATAATAATAATAATAATAATAATAATAATAACTAAGGTCAACAATAGTTCCCCAAGACTCTTATATAAAACACATTTCAACACAACCGCATTAATTACAGTGAAATATACGAGACACTACAATATAACCAGTGATAATCAACTTAGCTCCCCCACTACCAACACATTTTCTCATTTCACATCAAGAAACATTTTTACCAGTAACTCAAATTGATCACTACACCACAATATCTGTTATCATCATCCTGAGCAGCTACTATCATTGTCTTATCTAGAGGTACAGTTCTCGCCGGCATCTTATCTGAACACATCTCTTGAAGGTATTGATGTTTTGATCTGATACAGCTTAACACACCCTGATACACCCTACAGGACATGTTAATCAGCTATAACTAGAAATGTGATGTGTAGACTGACTTGAGATGAAATATAATTCGTGATAATACTATACTTTATTACCACTAATTATTATATTGATTCTGGTGAGTAATTGGTGTTATTTATATTATATACCTAATTATTATGTGACTAAAGTTGGATTATTTTTTAGATATAACCAAACTTAACCTTGTTCATGGCTGTTAGGTTAGAATAATGACATTATTATTATATAGTGATTAAGTTTACAATATGAGAAACTCAAAATTCATAATAATTAATATGATAAGTACTTTCAATAAATCTAATTCATCTGGTGGCAAGTTTGTGCCTATAGAAGCACATGGTATGGTGTGAGTATGTCAGTTTGGACAATATTTTTAGTGAGGATAAATTATTCAGGTAGTCATAAGGTAGAAATTTTGTTTAGGTAAGCCATTTATCTTGTCTGGCAGGCCCTGAGTCTTGTCAACGTAGGCTTCTGGAAGCTATGAGAGTACTATACTGTACCTTCCACCTTGATAGAGGAATGAAGGAACTTGCACTAGGATAGCATGTAGGAAAGGCATTAATAATTTGACACCTTCCAGGATGGCTCTGCGAGCGGTCCGAGTGGTGGAGATGGCAGGGTTGGCTCCGGCTCCATTCTGCGGCATGATTATGGCAGACTTTGGTGCAAGTGTTGTCCGGATTGACAAGGTGAGAATAATGGCAGAATAACTGTCGAACAAATACAAAACCTAAATTTAGACCCTTGAGGACATTCACCAGGCGTGGCAATGATACCACCTGGATAATGCTGTCACTTGGTCGATTTTTTTTTTTGAATTGCGAGCCAAAATTTGAGGTACGAGTCATGTTCAGGACTGCGTTCACTAGACAATACTGCTACAGTAGCAAACCTACAGGAGCTTAGTGCCAATATATAAAATATTATAGTTTGTTACCATGAAATGCTTATTTATTATAATTAAACGAAATATTACAAACCTCTAATCCTGTCACCGAGCAATACGGAGCGTGCAGTATTGTCTTAGTGAACGCAGCCATACGCCCACCCAGCTTTCTATTTATCTATGTTATGCACGTACACTAGTGCCGTACACATTAAAAATAAATAAATTAATTAATTAAATAAATATATCAATCAAATTTGTTCCCAGTAAGGTAACGGTAATCATTCTTACAGGTGATTGAAGGCCACAGGAGGAGACCGAGCACATTATCTCCAATCACATCCGAGAGAGAGAACAGATCGTGAAGGATAATATTCTCCAGAGGCTCAAGTTTATCAGAGTAAGTGTGGTGGTGTGGTGTGGTGTGGTGTGGTGTAGTGTGGTGTGGTGTAGTGTGGTGTGAAGTGTGGTGCAGACTCCTCCCTGTATCCCTAACCGTCTTAGAGAGAGAGACTAAACATTCTTAATCTTTTCCTAACTTTCCTCTCCATTCGGTTCTGATCACAATCTTATTTCCATCACCTGTTCTCTTTCTCCAGTACAGGTAAAAAGAATTAATAAGGGAAACATTGATCAGGTTTGAGAACTTACTAGCCAGGATAGGACACGTGGAAATGGGTACAAGGTAGAAAAACTTAGATTCAGGACAGACCTAGGTAGATATTGGTTCACTAACAGAGTGGTGAATGATTGGAATAGGCTGGATAGACAGGTAGTAAGTGGTGAGTCAATAGGTAGCTTTAAAAGACGGTTGGATCAGAGTATGGATAGGGATGACAGGTGGGATGGCTAAATATTGGATTATTCCAAGGGTGGGGGACATCATAGCAGAGGCTGAGCAGTAGTTGTAAAGAAATACCCCTTATTTTTATATATGTGTAACCTGTAGTGCTGATAGACTTTCCCTGGTTAGGTTAGATTTGGGTAAAACTTCACTTTTACACCCAGACCAAAAACCTTACATTCCCACACGTCCTCATGTTTGTTGGGAGAAGACCTATTCACAAAAGCATCGTGCAACAGTGGATGGTGGACGCGACCACATTTACGTCAACCCATATTTCACAAAATATCTTCCTGGGCCAGTATTTGCTGGTGTGGTCTGGATTTAAACAAGAAAGGCAAATATTATTTTCATTAAGAGTTTGCATTTTGGTCTCATGACTCAATGTAGCAAACTGGGAACATCTTTGGACTTATGAAACCAACATTGTTCCCCTGAACCAATAGTAGATGGCACAAGGCATTGATAGCATTAGTAGTATCATGCATCCAAATACATATAACTATCATAACATTTTGATACAAAACTGCATCTGCCATTTCTCTGACTACTCTTACAGACTATTTTAATTTGTGTCTGGTGAGCTAATGTCCTTATTTTCATGTACTTGTGCAGCTCTTAACCTTATATTTAATTGTGTAAATATGAAAAGAAACAGGAAAATATGTGTGTGTGTGTGTGTGTATTTTAAGTTACATCTTTACTTAATTCCTCTTTTTGTTCCAAGTGTGTGAGCGAGGGTTGTGTTGGGCTGTTGCTGGCCGTGGCACGAGGCAAGATATCCGAAGGCTACCACCACCACCACTACGGCTGCTGCGTCATCATGTGCGTTCCCTTCACGTACACTCAGAGCAGGATACACACGGCCAGCCAGGCTACACTACCTCACAGACCAGTTCAATGTATGTGATCTGTACTTATTTTGTAGTGAAATTGTGTTGGTTTTGGACATATAATGAATGGTTTGCAATAGAAGCAGTGTTGTTGTTATGAGGTGATAGTGCTGTAGATATAAGAATGACTTATGACCACTTTATTCACCTAAATTATATTATATTAAAACCTTCCTTAGATACTGACAAGCTCACGGGAGAGAGCAAGACAAGACATCTTTATTTAGATTGTCATAAGAATTCAAGAAAGTAACTTACAGCTTCCCTTCTCTTTCCAGGTGCAAGGCGAGGCAAGATGGATAACATACTTGAGTCACCATCAACTGTGCTTTTTAACTGCAATCAAAGTCACATACATTGCAAAGGAATGAAGAAACACAAGTGATGATGTTCTCTTGACAACCTCCCGACAGTGTGTGTGTACAGTGGTGATGGCGATTCCAGACACACAACACCTCTCTTTTATAATATAGTTTTGGGTTCAAAAGAAAAGATTATGTTGAAATATTTTGTACTTTTTATTGTTATTAAAGACAGACACAGAGTTGTAACCACACACACACACACACACACACACACACACACACACACATATATACAAGGTGGAGGACTGTGGTGTCTTGATTGTGGTGTTAACATCCTGTGGGGGATATCCTGTGGGTGACATCCTGTGGGTGACATCCTGTGGGTCTGTGGTATATATATATATATATATATATATATATATATATATATATATATATATATATATATATATATATATATATATATATATATATATATATATATATATATATATATATATATATATCTGTGTGTGTGTGTGTGTGTGTCTATGGTGAGTCTTGACTGGTTCGTTAACATCCTGGATCCTATGGTTCGTCTTAACTGGTTCATCTTGATCCTATGGTCCTGTATCCTATGGTTGGTTAACATCCTGGATTGTATGGTTCTCCTGGATCCTATGGTTGGTCTTGACTGGTTGGTTAATATCCTGTAGACACCATCCTGTCTCCTCTGGGTGACATCCTGTTGGTAAAGAATAAGTAGTGATGACATCTACCTGTGTATCTATATTATACAACTTTCTTCATAATAAAACCATACATTATTATTAATTATTATTATTATTATTATACCTGCACCTGCTGCAGTCCAATCTTGATCACCATGTTCCACACACCTGAGACAGGTGGCCGTGAACCCGGGACAACACACACAGCCTCAGGTAGGAGGCCGTGTGGGGGACTGAACCCTGAAAGAACAACATTGTATTTTAGTATATGGACGCACACAAGATGTAAATTCAATGATAATTCCTTTCCTCCCTCTCTCCCCCTCCTTCCTTCCCATCTTCTTCCTTTCCTCCCTCCCTCCCTCCTCCCCCTCCTTCCTTCCTGCAGTAACATTTTTTAAGGTAGATATTGCTTGCTAAACATGAAAGGCTTACTCAATACGTACATGAATTCTTGGAGTCAATACGTACATGAATTCTAGGAGTCAATACGTACATCAATTCTAGGAGTCATACGTACATGAATTCTAGGAGTCATACGTACATGAATTCTTGGAGTCAATACGTACTTGAATTCTAGGAGTTGACTGTTAGGTTGTATAGAATCATTTAAGGTTAAGCTGCTGCATGGGATTCAGTTCCGGTATCCATCAATGAAGATGCTCTCCAGAACATCAGCCGGGCAAGTCCAACCCCCCACTGCGGTGCCCGACCACACCAGTTCCTCCACAGTAAACAGCTTAAGCATCACAAGCCCGGGCGGAGACTCCATCTGCCGACCAAGGGAATGCAAGGCCAGCACTGTACTAACCAGGTTAGGTGATCAGAACCGAATGGAGAGGAAAGTTAGGAAAAGATTAAGAATGTTTAGTCTCTCTCTCTAAGACGGTTAGGGATACAGGGAGGAATCTGCACCACACTTCACACCACACTACACCACACCACACCACACCACCACACTTACTCTGACAAACTTGAGCCTCTGGAGAATATTATCCTTCACGATCTGTTCTCTCTCTCGGCCTCTCCTGCAGCCTTCAATCACCTGTAAGAATGATTACCGTTACCTTACTGGGAACAAATTTGATTGATATATTTATTTCATTTATTTATTTATTTATTTTTAATGTGTACGGCATTAGTGTACGCGCATAACACACACGTTGCACACACACTAGAGTCTATTATCAATATATACCTCCAATATAAACAGTGTATATATAATGAGAAAGATATTAAGTGGTAAAGAAATGTTTCAGAAATATTACTATAGGTTTAAAATTGTATAATAATGATGATGAATACCAGAAACAAAGGAGATATAACAGCAGCCTCTAACCGGATTATTTATTTTCTTTAAATTTTGATATATACTCCCAAGAAAACAAATTACTTATATGGGAAAGAGATGAAATGGTACAAAAATTCTGCATAAATGTTAGTGTAAGTATAAAAATATGTATAACCGTAGCAAATGAATAATTAAATATGGTTATGTTAAGTTAGGTTCGGTTACATAAGATTTGTACATTTTAATACCCAAACCCAAAATAACTCTAATTTGTAAACCCTAACTTCCGGGTAATACAATGTAAAAATCTTATATAATCAAACCTAACTGAACATAACTATTTATTTTATTTTATTTCACCTTCTCGGTAGTTTCGTTCTTTCCCGAACCAACGCGCTCATGAGGTGTGAAGCTGTGTGCGTGTTCTGCCACTGTACGTACATGGGCTGGCCAAGCTGTAGAGAGAGAGAGAGATTAATATCTATAAACATTTTCCTTCCTTCCTCTCTATATAAAAATATAAATAAATAAATAAATAAATAAATAAATAAATAAATA
>JAXIVD010009855.1:0-10000 GCA_036785275.1 Cancer borealis
GAGCTGGAGGGCGGGGAGGGGCAGCACCCGTGGCGGTACGCACACTCTTCCGCAGCTGGCCTAGGGAGGTGTGCTGGCTGAAGGTGGCGCACCACTGCAGCCACTTTGCTTCCTTGGCTCGCTGAGACACCACCCTGGCGCGGTTCACGACCTCCTGCAGCAGCCTCAGGGTGGTGGGGTTTGGCTGCTTCCTGTACAGCTTGCGGTGGATGTTGACGCGGTGGTTGTGTTCTCTCACCTCCTCGTAGTAGAACCACCAGTCCGGGCGGCGGCGGCGGCCTGGGGAGGTCTTGGGGATGGCGGCGTCGGCTGCTCTCTGGATGGCCGCCGTCAGGTCCCTCTCCTGTCGGTGCAGGTCTCCCGGCAGCTCGTAGGCGCCCCACCACTCGTTCAGGACGGCCTGAAACCTGGCCCAGTCGGCTCTCCTGACGTCCCAACGTGGCGATGGTCGCGGCGGGACGGGCGGTGCCACCGCCAGGGTGGTGAGGGTGGCGTAGTGGTCACTGGTGAGGGTGGGATGCACCTGCCAAGTAGCGCCAGGTGTCAGGTCACCTGACGCGAAGGTGAGGTCTAGCCGTCCTCCCCGGGTGTGGGTGGACTCCCCAGTGTTGAGGAGCCTGACGTGAGGGAGCTCCTCGAGCAGCACTGCAAGATGGTGGCCCGTCTCGTTGGTGGGAGACACTGACTGCAGTACGGGGTGTTGGGCGTTGAAGTCGCCCGCCACCAGGAGGCTGGAGTACTCGGCCAGCCCAAGTAGTTCCTCCGCCTCCGAGAGGTGTCTGTGGCTCCTGTACAGGTTGTACACCGTGAGCGAGACACTTCCTACCTCTAGCTCCAGCGCTAAGGCCTCCACACATTCCCCGCAGTGCACTGGTTGGCGGACTCTTCGGTGCGGGATGGCGGTCCTCACCAGCGCCAAGCAGCCGCGGGCGCCCCCAGGCGTGGCGGCCAGCGAGTGGAGTGTATCCCGCCACCCTCCATTCAAAGTCGGTTGGCGCCAGTGTCTCCTGGAAGAGGATCACGTCGAGATCTTCCTCGACCATGGCACCTGGTATCGTTTGGGGCACGTTCCTGCACGTTCCACTGTAGGATTTGGAGCCTGTGGGCGGAAGCCGGCGGCGCCGCGCGAGTGGTCGTGGCGTCACTGTGCCCCTCCATCTTGACGAGGTTGGTCCGCTGGTGGCGTGGGCCGCTGCTCGAGCTCCCTCTGTGCTGTCGGGGGGTGACAGACGCCTCTTGTGATGGCGGCCGTCGCTTCCTGGAGGAGAAGCTCGCCCACGTCTTCCTGAGCGGTGAGTTCCGGCCGGCTGAGGATGAGCCGCCTCACCTCTTCCACCAGCCTCTCCACGATCACACGCACCAGGCCACGCATTTTCTCGCTCAAGACACTCGTGGAGCGCCCGCTAGCCGCCTGCGATGCCGTGGATGGTGCTATAGGCGATGCCGCGGGTGACGCCGTGCGAAGCTTCACTGGCGGCGTCGCGGAGGTTGCGGCAGGGGCGTTGTTAGGCTGGGTCTGGCGCCGTTGGCTACTGCTGCGTGGGCGGCCACGGTGGCGGCGGGACCTGGCGCCATTTTGCCTCTGAGGGAGTGGCTGTGCTGGGGTGGCGGCGGCAGCCTCGTTCCCCGGCGGTGGCTGTCTCTCATCTGTCCTGGTCTGGGAGTGGGTGGGGTCCCGGGTTGGGGGAGCCTGGCTGACCCAGGCTGGTCTTTCATGCGGCAGGGCGGGAACAAAGCGGTGTTGCCGCTATTGCTCGCGCTGTTGCTGGCCGTGTGGTGGTTCTCGCCGCCGTGGGTGCTGGGGACCGTCACGTGGCTGCTCCTGTTGATACCGTTGTCGCTGGGAGGGCCTCCGCATCCTTCGGAGCCTCTCAGGGCATTGCGGGTTCCAAGCATGATGCTTTTTCCCGCAGTTGGGGCACTTGGCTGTGGTGGGTTCATTGGCCTTGTGCCGGCCACTGCACTTCTCCGTCGGGTGAGACCCGCTGCACATCCCGCACCTGGCTGAGTGGGCACACCTTACCTGCAGGTGGTTGAACCTCTGGCACCTGTAGCACCTGACAGGCTCGCCTTGATAGCCTCGCAAGATGTACGAGCCCCAGCAGCCCAGGTCCAGCTTGGCAGGCGGCGGCCCCTGTAGCTCGACCAACACTTGTCTGGTGGGGATGTTGTCTCGCGTGGCTCGTAGTCGCGTGGCGGACAGCACGCTGGCGTGGTTCCTCACAGCGTCAAGGGGGAAGTCAAGGGGGTAGCGCTGGAGCACCACCTTGTGCCTCCTCAGGTTGGGGTCAAGAAGAAGCACCCTGTTTCCTTCCTCGGCGAGTCGTCGTAGGAAGGTCGCGGAGGCCTCGTCCTTGGGGGTGAGGACGTACTCCGCCTTGAGGTTGGGCCTTATCTCCATCCTCAGTGCAGGGTACTCCTCCTCTAGCGCCGTGATGGCCTGATAGGCGGTCTCGTGGTCCCCGAGGGAGCCCAGCTTGAACTTGGGCCGCGTGGGATTCTGGTGGAGGCTCAGCTCGGCCGTTCCTCCCCACTAGGGTCCAGCCATCGCCCTGCTCTGCGTCCACTTGGCCTTGTTCGCCCTCCTGGCGCCCCTCGTTCGATGAGAGGTCGATCACTGGAGGGGGCTCGCTCGCCCCGCTATCACAATCACTATTATCACTGTGGTCTTCGCCAGCGTGAGCCAACTCACGCCAGAGATTTCGGGCGGCCTTCTTGGGGGTGGATTGCGGCGGTGGGGAGTCGGAGATGGACAGATCCAAGGTTCGCTTCCCCATCCCAGATCCAGCACCCAAGGACACGGCGGAGGTCGTGGCAGCACTATAGTTGGCAGCCATCGTTTTCTTTCAAAACACGTGGTCGGGCCCGACGCGCGGCCAGACCTAACCTGACCTGACTACACCTGGCTGACCGGGAGAAGGAGCACGCACGTCCTCTCGCTTTAGCTGTCAGGTCGAGACTGATGTGACAAATTTTTTTTTAAAGGTTTATTATGTAATAATGTACACTTATACATGGCACATATATACAAATGTACATGTTACACAAAGCGGGGAGCCCGCCGGTGTAGTAGTGAGTCAAGACACGGTGGTGTGTCCCGCGCGTGGCTTGTCTGTTACTGGTGGGTGGTGGCGGTCCTCACCACCCGTCGCCCGGCTGGGCGCGGGCGGCGATCAGCGCGGGGGGGTGCTGTTCGCAGCACCTTCAGCAGCACATTTGTTGGTGTGCGGCGGACCAACTGGGCAGCACTTGCTTCTCGCGCCCTCAGTAGGGCGCCTCGTACAGGGTGGGCGGCAGGCGCTGGCTCTGGCCTGAGGCAGGCGGTGGCTGGGCAGGAGAGGAGGTAGTGCACCAGTGGGCGCCGTGAGCGGCCGCCGCAGTGCTCTAACCTCCCCGCCACAAAGTCGTCGTGTAGCTCTTCCCGCGTGCGTGCTTTCACTCCGCACCTCCATCTTGGTTGTGGGCGTGCGGTGGGTGGAGAGGGTGATGGGTGGGCTCTCTCGTCGTTGAAGGTGATGGTGGGGGCTGGAGGGCGCCCCCTGAGACGTCGGTGAGCATCTCTTCGTGGAGGAGTGCTTCGAGGTCCTGCTCGGTGATGGCTGCGGTGCCCTGCCGGCGGTCAAGCAGCCTCCTTACCAGTCGCACCACACACACGAGGATGACGTCTACAATGGCGTTGCCCTCTTCATTCAGTCCCTCACCGTGGCCAGAGGGTCGAGACTCTGTCGGTGGTTGGGCATTGGGCAGCGCCGTTGGCTGCTCCTCGACGAGGCGGGCGTGGTGGGCGCGGTCCCTGCGTCCCCCCCTCCTCCTCTGTGGCTGGGGGCCAAGGAGGTGGGAGGCTGGGTGGAGGTGTGGGCGGAGTTAACGGTGGTGCGGCTGCTGGTCGCTGCCTGCCCCTCCCCCTGCCCTCCCTCGACCTGTCCTGAGCCGGGCCGTTGAGGGGTGGGGGGCGGGTGGGAGGCCGGCCTGTCTGGTGGCGTGGAAACAAAGCGTCGTCTGCCTTGTTGCTGGGGGGGTTCCCTCTGCTGCTGCTGCTGTGGTAGTCCGCTCGCTGCCTGCCACTCCCCCTCCCCTGGTCCGCCCTGACGTGCGCCGGGCCGGCCAGGGGTGGGGGGTGGGTGGGTGACCCATTCTGACCTGGCTGGTGGTGGGGCGGGAACAAGGTGGCGGTTTCTCTGTTGCTGGGGGTGGCCATGTGGTTCCCTCTGCTGCTGCTGCTGCTGCTGCTGGTGTCCCTGTGGCATCCTCCTCATGCATTCGGGGCACTTCACGTTCCACGCGTGGTGCCCCTTGGTGCAGTTAAGGCACCGTGCCGTGGTGACCTCGCTGGCCTTGTGGCGATCGATGCACTGCTCCGTGGGGTGCGCTTGGCTGCATACGCCACACCTGACGGGGTGTTGGCACGTGGCCTGAAGGTGCCCGAAGCGCTGGCACTTGTAGCACCTCACAGGCTCACCCTGGTAGGGGCGCAGGGCATAGCGGCCCCAGCTGCCCAGGTCCAGCTTGGTGGGCGGCGGCCCCTCGTACACCAACAAGATCTGCCTCGTGGGGACCTTGTCTCTGTGCGCCCGAAGCCGTGTTGCCGAGAGCACGTGGGGGTGGGCCTCGACAGCCTGGAGGGGGAGGGTGATGGGGTAGCGCTCCAGCACCACCTTGTGCCTCCTCACGCTGGGGTCGAGCAGGATCACACGGTCCCCTTCCTCGGCGAGGCGGCGCAGCAGGGCCTCCGACCAGTCGTCCTTCGGGGTGAGGACGTATTCGCTGGTGAGCGTGGGGCGTACGTTTATACGCAGGGCAGGGTGCGCGCTCTCCAGCTCCATCACAGTCTGGTATGCACTGGTGGTGTCGTGCTGGTGCACAAGCTTGAACTTGGGCCGGGGGCCTCGTCGGGAGTTCGAGACTGTTTCCCAGCCTCCCTCGTCCTCCTGCTGGGCCTCGATCTGGGGGCTCTCGTCGATAACGAGGCGACCGCTATCATCGCTGGGGGACTCCTCTGCGTGGGAGAACTCCGGCTCCAAGCTGCGGGCGGTCTTCTTCGGCGTGGAGGTCTCCGCCGGTGATGCTGAAAGTGAGCGGTTCAGCGTCCGCTTAACCCCTGGGGTGGCTACGGGCGCCAGCCCTTGCACTGCACTGGCCACTGAGGTCATGGTGGCGTTGCAAGGCACACACTATCACTGTTACTGAGGGCATGGAAGCGAGGGGCACGTGTCACTAAACGCGTCGGACATGCGAGTTCACAACAAAATCGTGGGGTGGTGGTGGTGGAGTGAGAGCGTCGTGAGAGCTTACAGCCAACACGTCCTCCCTCTCTCGCGACCCGCGCGCAACTGCTGTGTGATGTGACAAAAAAAAATGTTATTTATTTATTTTTATTTATTTATTTATTTTTTTTTTATTGGGGTAGTCATACATTTTACTGGACACTTAAACATCCTGGCAAGTCTTTATGGAATAATTTTGTTAATCTTTTATTTTAGAAAATAATATATATATATATATATATATATATATATATATATATATATATATATATATATATATATATATATATATATATATATATATATATATAAAGTAAAAGGATAAAATTTAATCATATTTACAATATAAAAAATAAAAAGTGAATTATAGAAAATGTACAAAAAGTTAATTACAGAAAATGTACATATTTTTATGGTAAACTTGCGTGGTCACTACACAAGGCAATGCTACACTGATGGAACAAAGATCCGAACCACCGACCTACATTTGACTTCCTACATCACTTCTCTGACGATTTCAAAATGTCTTCAGGGGTGCCCAATCGCGATATTCATGATTAACCACCACCACTACTACTACTACTACCACTACTTTTTTTTCTATCTTTTTACCATAGCGCCGGTAGGCTTCAGAGAGACCTTAGATGGTAGCGCGGATCAGATTTTTTAAGTGACGCCTTGTTTCTTCTTAGGCTCATGCTACTAACGGAAGCTCCTCGCGCAAATAACGTTGCAGTCCCGGCGAGGATGGTGTTATGGCAGCATGTGGGTGATCTTAGGCCGGTGTCATACTACGCGGCACGGCCGTTGCGGCGCCGCCGCATCTGGCGCCGCAAATGGTGATAACGCACACAAACCAATGAGTGGTGTCACATTACTGTGGCGCCGCCGCTCCCGCCGCAGCATGCTGCGGCAGCGCCGCATCGCCGCATCGCCGCATCACGCCGCATATGAGGGGAAAACACACACAGCTCTATGGACGTTGTCACATCGTGCGACCGCGCCGCACGTCACTCCCCTGGTAGGACTCGTATTTACACCATGTTTGACGTGGATTTATTTGATTTATTCAGTGCATAAATGCAAGGCCAGCATTATTTTACAATAATATATATATATATATATATATATATATATATATATATATATATATATATATATATATATACATGTAGCGTTATGAGATACTACATCAGAATTGGAACAACACCCAAGCTTGCTTTGGTAGTTTATTGCTGCAACGTTGGCTGACTAACTAGTGTGTGTGTGTGTGTAGCTGCTTATATTGGCCTGGCGGTTGAGGTGACAGGTGAGGTGAAATCAAGTTAATCTCGACCTCAGCCGCGCTCCCGTGAGAGGTAATTATAGGCTCAACCTTTGGGTGTGTGTACATATGTGTGTATGGGGGGGGCGTGAACTCAAGGACATTAAGCCGCTAATGACATTTGGACATATGGTAATATTCAAAGAACCTTTCATCATATTTTCGTATATTCTGATAAAACTTTTCAAAACTTTTACTTGTTTCTCGTTCAGCATTATATGGGTGAACCCAGTGTCTACGACGAGTTGGCTCTTTCAGTAAGCTTCTAGTGCACAAATAACTTTTAGTTTGGACAACATGATAATCAGCCTATCTACGCTGGCTGCTGGGGGTAGACTGCGCGGCTTGGCCGCAATGGTGTGACAGGATACAGGCCATGCGGCGATGCCGCATGCGGCGGCGCCGCAACGGCCGCGCCGCATAGTATGACGCCGGCCTTAGGCCGCTCGGCGGAAAAGTGGCCAGCCCGTGCCGAGGCTCGAACCCAGGACCCTGAGCTGCTATGCCCGACCGCTAGCCACTAGATCACCGCCTCCCCAACAACTACTACTACTACTGCTACTATTACTACTGCCATGTACACACCCACCCATCACGTACACACCTACCACCTACACAGACGTCTTCAGAGGTGCCTCACCTAACTTAAACTATTGCAATATTCATGATTAAATACTTCCCTACGACTACCACCATTACTGCCACTACTATTACTACTATTTCTACTACTACTACTACTACTACTACTACTACTACTTCTACTACTACTACTACTACTACTACTACTACTACTACTGCCATTTACACACATGACTGTGGCGGACTCTCTCAAAACGACATTAAGCTGGCGACCTTCTGTGATAAAATGTATTAATTGATAATTAAAAATGGAAATGATAGAAGGAAAGAAAGGAAGAAAGTAATGGAAGGTAAGGGAAGGAAGGAAGAATGAAAGAAAATAAACAAAAATTAATTAGGGAAATGATAGAAGGAAAGGATGGAAGGAATGAATAAAAGGTAAAGAAAGGGAAGGGGTGATGGAAGGAAGGAAGAATGAAAGGAAATATTCAATAATCAATTAATATCAAAACTATGAGGAAATGAAGGAAGGAAGGAATAAATGATGGAAGAATGAAAGGAAGGAAAATAAATCAATAAATGAAAAAGAAAAGCATATTAAAACAACTGAGATTATTGATCATTATACTTGTACTTGTTTTAATTAACTAAGATGAATATAAGGAAAAGAAAAAATAATAGAACGAAAGGAATGCAAATAAATGAAAGAAAGAAAGACAATGCGATACAACTGCCGTATCTCTAAGCACTTTGTTTTATATTTCATTACCCAAAAGTTAGGCACGTGTTGTATCTATAAGTGAGCAGTTACTGGTGCGGCTGCCGTACCTGTAAGCTGTGCCTTAAACTAACTGTATCAATTATTATGTATTTATTTTTACAAAAACTAATAGATAATTAAACAAACTATATTAATTATTATGTATTACCTATTACAGAAACTAACAAATAATCAACGTATAACTATATTAATCAATGATTACGTTAGGAAGGGCCAATATTGTTGCTGTTACTGTTGTTGTTCCGTTGTTGTGTTTGTTTGTTTAATAGTAAGTATAAATATTATTGTATGGAACAAAATAAAATGTGTCCGTCCTGCATTGACCTTTAATCTGTCTTATCTTAGTCCAAGTAATAACCTCTTGAAGGGAAGCAGCAGAAGGGATGACCTCGGAGATGGAGTGTGACCTCTAAGATATTATATCTAATCACCTTTTATAATCCTCTATAGATTAGTTGTAAATTATTATTGTAGTTATTGTAGTTAATGTATTAATATATGTATTATTTATCTATCTGTCTATCTATCTATGAGTAAATTAATATAAGTTTTGCATGATACATTTTTTTTATTATTATTCCTAGATAATTCAACCCCTCAAACATGGGATGATAATTAGTTGAAATTATAATCTTTTTTTACATATTTAGATAAATTAGTGAATATACGTACAAATTATGTTCACTTAACTACTTATAATTAGTAAAATATAAACAATAAAATTTTGTTTTAAAAATACGAATTACCTAACAATCATTACTAACACTACAACATAATACTATTTAAAATTGGGTCATATTCATGTTTCTCATGCATTATAACCCCGATAGGCCTATTTTTCTGACATTTGAAACTTTTAAAAATGTTCACCAATTTTCGCTGATACAACCCTTAGACTTTTTCAAAAAATCTCATTTTATTTAATAACTCAAAAACTATGAGGTTTACATTAAAAGTGTATAGAGTATTAAAGAAAGAGAAGAAATAAGCCGTTCTTTTGAGCTGTAGAGTAATGACATTGGAATGTAATTAATTGAAAAAATATAATCTATATTTTCAGAAAAAAAACATTAGTTTTTCTTGATTTTCTCCAAAGCTGTTAAATATATTGGAAATATTATTAGACCATAGAATAGCACATGTAAAACTACAAATGTGTCTCAATACATTTTTCTTTAATACTAATAGTTTTGCAGTAAAATTGCGTAAACCATTTTGACGAAAATTTGCGTCATTTTCAGTCAAAAAAATTTTTTTTTAACGTTTTCCTTCACCATTCCTAACCTAACCTTTAATAACCTAACCACTATAACACAGCTACAACTACAACACCACTACAACACCCATCATACAGCCTGACATACATACGGATTCCTTTCAACACAGGCTCGTTCAATAAGTCCTCTAGCATTCAACCCAGCACAGTGGTGGTGATGGTTGTGATGGTGTGGTGGAGTGGTGGTGGTGTTTCCTTCCACCCAGTGTAGCGGCATAACAGGCTGTGCTGTCATAAGGTACACCCAGTAGCCGTGACGGAACGCATCTGTGCCACCCGTCCAGTACACCATGTCTATGTATATAATATGTATATTAATTAATGTATTATAATTATTTCTCTTCATATATATATATATATATATATATATATATATATATATATATATATATATATATATATATATATATATATATTTATATATATATATATATATATATATATATATATATATATATATATATATATATATATATATATATATATATATTTATATATATATATTTATATATATATATATATATATATATATATATATATGTATATATATATATATATATATATATATATATATATATATATATATATATATATATATATATATATATATATATATATTTTTTTTTTTTTTTTTTTTTTTTTTTTTTTTTTACTCCATATTTCAATAAGTTTATGGCTGTAGTAATTCTCTCGCTCTCGCTCTCTGTTTTTCTCTTTATATCTCTCTCTCTGTCTTTGCGAATAATTATACGCATTAATAAGTGTATGGCAATTAT
>JAXIVD010009855.1:12500-14524 GCA_036785275.1 Cancer borealis
TAATACTATTGGTAAAAGGAAGGTTTGATGAAGTAAGGGTTAATGTGGATATAAATACATAATACTATTGGTAAAAGGAAGAGTGAGATTATTGTAACTAATAATAGAAGGAAGATGGTGAGGTGACAGCTATATAGTTGTATGTAATTGTATGTAATCTGAAAATCTATCCACACAATTACATACAATTATACTTAAAACACTATAGTGAGATTCATTTAAAAGAAAGTAACTCATTAAATAATCCAAATTAAATGTTTTTAATATAATCCACCTTAAAATGGATCCCATACAGCAACATACCCTATAGGGTATGTTGCTGTTTGGGATCCAAACAGCCATTGTAGTAATACTATAGTATTACTACAATGGTTGTTTGATATAACTAATTAAGCTTAAATGTACTTAATTACACATACATTATAAGCGTGTTTGTTAAGCTTGGCCTCAATTTGCCTCGTGGACCCAGTCAGTCTGTGGATGTGGGAGTCCGCGCCTTCTAAGTTAGTGTCATGACGGCCCAGCTTGTAGAAAATGTTGTTTAACTTCAATTCATCTTCCTGTAGTAGTAGTAATAGTAGTTATAATGGTAGTAGCTGTAGTAGTAATGATTTATAACACTTCTCTTATTCCTCTTCCTTCTCCTTCAACTCCTCCTCCTCCTCCTCCTCCTCCTCTAGAGAGAATCAGATAGACATTACTAATACAATATATAATAATAATAATAATAATAATAATAATAATAATAATAATAATAGTAATAATAATAATAATAATAATAATAATAATAATAATAATAATAATAATGACCTCAATTAGTCCATCGTGGCCGCGTTGCAAGTCATCTAATGAGGCTGACACACCATCTCTGAAACACACACATACACGCACACACACACAGTGCATCAACTATAATTAAAGTTCATTTAATTTTATATACGCGTCAATTAATAACATTTTTATAACACTCGTCACTTAATAATAATTGACGTAGAAAATATGATTAGTTTACATGTATTTAAAATTGAATTAACACTTCTCCTTCTGGTCCTCCTCCTCCACCACCACCATTCACTCACCGGCTCACTAAATAATAGTTGTTGTCGGTGTATTGAAGTCTGTTAAGTCTGGACACAAAGTCAGAGGGGGGCCCTGACCCCTCCACCACCACCACCACCACCACCTTCAACACCATGGGCAGGACTGGACTACACCAACCCTTCATACTTCTACCTGCAACAACACAGGTAACAATAGTAATAATAATAATAATAATAATAACTTCTTATTAATAATAATAATAATAATAATAATATATGAATACAAGGAAGCTACAAAAGGATATGAAGTTGGATTATTATTAAAGGTAGAATTACTACTAATAATAATTATTATTATTATTATATTAACAATAATGATAATAATAATAATGAAAATAATAATAATAATAATAATAATAATAATAATAATAATAATAATAATAATAATAATAATAATAATAATAATAATAATACCTAAACTTTTATTATTACAGGTAGAGATATTAATGTTATTACTACTACTACTAATGATAATAATAATAATGTGTGTGTGTGTGTGTGTGTGTGTGTGTGTGTGTGTGTGTGTGTGTGTGTGTGTGTGTGTGTGTGTGTGTGTGTGTGTGTGTGTGTGTGTGTGTGTGTGTGTGTGTGTATGCATGTGTGTGTGTGTGTGTGTGTGTGTGTGTGTGTGTGTGTGTGTGTGTGTGTGTGTGTGTGTGTGTGTGTGTGTGTGTGTGTGTGTGTGTGTGTGTGTGTGTGTGTGTGTGTGAATGATTGAGAGGGATATTGAAAATAATATATAATTGCATGAAGTCTTAGAGTCTTAACTATTAATTGGTCTGTTATATTATTATCAGTATATTATTTTATTATTATTATTATCATTAATATTATTATTATTATTATTATTATTATTATTAGTAGTAGTAGTAGTAGTAGTAGTAGTAGTAGTATATTTTACTTGTACAGAGGTTGATATATGAG
>JAXIVD010009856.1:0-2500 GCA_036785275.1 Cancer borealis
AAGAGATAGATAGATAGAGAGAGATAGAGAAAGAGAGATAGACAGAGAGAGAGAGAGAGAGAGAGAGAGAGAGAGAGAGAGAGAGAGAGAGAGAGAGAGAGAGAGAGAGAGAGAGAGAGAGAGAGAGAGAGAGAGAGAGAGAGAGAGAGAGAGAGAGAATCCTTATAGGACCATTATTACTCTTCCTCCTCCTCTCTCTTTATGTATTCAGTCTTTTATCATTGACATCCTATAAGACAAAGGCCCTTTCTTTTTTCTTTTCTTTTTTATCTATGCCCGCTGAAGAAAATGAAGCGATGGACGGATGGAATAAGGTTTTATTGGCATTCATCGTCTTTCCAATAAAAGACGATCGACCATCCACTAAACTACGAACATGTGAAGGTTTGGTGGATCACGAAAGAATTTATTACGTATGACACTACACTATGATAGGAATCGTCATTGGACAGGGGGATTGAAGAATGCCTTTTCGTGTTTGTTTTCAAGGAAGAAGGGAGACGATATGTATGTATGTATGTATGTATGGGTGAGGTGTGTGTGTGTGTGTGTGTGTGTGTGTGTGTGTGTGTGTGTGTGTGGTGTGTTGTGTGTGTGTGTGTGTGTGTGTGTGTGTGTGTGTGTGTGTGTGTGTGTGTGTGTGTGTGTGTGTGTGTGTGTGTGTTAGAAGCCACGATCGGTAGCACTGAAAATAACTCCCGCTGCCAACAGAAGACACAAAAGAACTAAGGAAAGTTGTCCAATAATACAACCAGCCAGCGGGGAATTTGGGGGAAGGAACCCAGATGCTGCTGTTTATAAGACAAGTGTAAGTACCAGTCACCACCACAACACCACCGATACTCTTGCTAGTGAAGGGCTCTTGTCATACAAATCATACAACCTTCTAACATTTGGTTTTGTTCATATATTGGAGATCAAAGGCTGTTTATTAGTCAAAAGAACTCGTTTAATTTTTTTTTTTAGTTCCAATAAAGGAAAGAAAAAGAAGGAAGACTTCTTATTACGTTATTAATCTTCTGCCAATATTGAGCGGCGTCATCGTCGGTCTCCTCCTCCTCCTCCTCCTCCTTTAATTCGCCTTTCAATGAGCCTCTTAAGTATCTAATCACCCCGTCCACCGCACCCCATGTCTTCCCCGCACCCTAACCCATCCACTCACCTAAGCCCTCGACGCACTCTTTGCTGCACCAACCAGGCACCATAGATACCCTCCCCTAGGACACCCGCCCCCCAAAGTTTTGACACAGCGCCAAAGGATAAACTTCCAGCAATAGGCCCGTTCGAGCCCCATCATGCTGGTGTTGTTGCTTAGTTTAGCTTTAAGTTGATTGATGTTATGATTTTCAGTATTATTTTCCTTAAGCAATGCAAAATATTATTGGCCATCCATTAATCGGTTATTTCCGATGTATAACACTTTGTATATCGACGTTTAATTTAATGTGCCATTCTATGGTCCAACAAGTTAATAGTTAATCGATATAGATTTGACTGCAAAGTCGTACTCGTTTTACTGGTAACTTTCGTTGTGATCAGCAAGTAATCATATTTTACAAGTGATCCTTTCACCTATATCTTTAACATATAACATGAACACAACAGGACCAAGTACCGATTCTTGGGGTACATAGACTGTTTCACGATGCGACTAGAATAAACACTCTTGAAAATCACTGTTTCGCGCCTCAGTGGTACAGTAGTTAGCACGGCTGACTACGAATCCTCTGTCCATGTTCGATCCCGAATGGAGACAATCGGTGCACAAGCTCACCCAGCTGTTCATCTTCTCAAACAGGCTGGTCGATAAATTGGTACCTAGGGAAACCTGGGGAAGGTAAACTGTGAAAACCCTGATGTCACAGTGGCCCTGCCCTGTGTACCGAGGTAACTGATTAATTTCCACCACAGGTTCAAAAGCCAATGTGATGGGAGATGAGCGCCCGCAACTATCAGCAGCTACGCGCAGCTACAGCGTGTGCCTCCACTTAACCTTTTACCAGTTAGAAAAGCCGTCCTTATGCCAATTCTGAATGTTATCAGCAGGAGGAGGAAGAGGAGGAGGAGGAGGAGGAGGAGGAGAGGAGGAGGAGGTGAGGAGGAGGAGAGAGAGGAGGAGGAGGAGGAGGAGGAAGAGGAAGAGGAAGAGGAAGAAGAGGGAAGGAGGAGGAGATGAAGGCCATGAAGGAGGTTAAAGGAGATGAGGAAGAGGAGGAAGGAATGGAGTGGGGAGAGAGGGAGGAAGGGAAGGGAGGTTCACTGTCAGAGATTAGCGTCTCAACCATGTTGGAGTGGAGGAGGAGGAGGAGGAGGAGGAGGAGGAGGAGGAGGAGGAGGAGGAGGAGGAGGAGGAGGAGGAGGAGGAAGAGGAGGAGGAGGAGGAGGAGGAGGAGGAGGAGGAGGGAGGAGGAGGAGGAGGAGGAGGAGAGGAAGAGGAGGAGGAGGAGGAGTGAGGAGGAAGGAGGAGGAAAAAGAAGATGAGAAGGAAGAGGAGTGAAGA
>JAXIVD010009856.1:7500-10000 GCA_036785275.1 Cancer borealis
AAGAAGCTCGGCCTCAGGTATAAGGAAAGGGTAACTAGTGTGAGTAATGATGAAGGGAGGAGGAGGAAAAGGAGGAGGGAGCAGGAGGAGAACAAGAAGAACAAGAAGAAGAACAGGAAGAAAGAAAAAATGATGATGATAATAATGATGAAGAGGATGGAAATGAAGATGAAAATGGAAACAAAAATATAGGAAAAGAAGAATATGGAAACAGAAAATAAAGAAGCAAAGTGAGCAAAGGACAAAACTTGAGAATCAAAGCTATATTGGAAGAAAAAAATAAAAGTAGAAGATAAAAATAATAAAGAAGAAAAATCCATCAACAACGAATAAAAAACTTGGCGGAACATTTCATTAGGGTGGGAAACGCACTTCATTTGAGCGAGAAAAAAAATCTATTCTATTCGAGCGCCAATAACCACCTCATTTTGGGCGACAAATTACGCTCCCTTTGACGCTTTCCACACTTCATTTGCACGAAAATCATATTAGTTTTGGTTTAGGGTTAGGTTATAATAGGTAGAGTTATCGCTTGGTTAGGTATGGTTTGGTTAGGCAAGGATAGGTGAGGCAAGGTATGGTAAAGTTATGTTATGCTATGGTAAGATTAGCTTATGTTATGGTAAGGTTAGGTTAGGTATGGTTTTGTTAGGCCAATTAGGTAAAGTTAGGTTAGGCAAGGTTAGGTAAGATTAGGTTAAGTTAGATTAATTTATCGTTTGGGTAGGTAAGGTGAGGTGAGGCAAAGTATGCTAATATTAAGTTAAGTTAAGTTAAGTTAGGTTAGGTTAGGTTAGATTAGGCAGGGTTAGGTAAGTTAGGCAAAATTAGGCATGATTAGATTAGATGCAGGTGAGGTAAGACAAGGTATGCTAATATTAAGTTAGGTTATGTTATGTTGGGCTAGGTCAGGTAAGGTTAAGTTAGGGTTAGGTTTGGTTATCATTAAGCTAGTTTTAGTTAGACTAGGTTAGGTAAGATTCAGGTATGATTAGGTTAAATTTAGGTTAGGTGAGGCAAAATATAGTAAGATTAGGTAAGGGTTAGGTTAGGGTAGGTTAGATTAGGTTAGGTTAGCTGAGGGTATTTTTGTATCCTAACCAAGTAAATTGTCACCAAAATGACCTGGTAAGATGGCGGCCAGAATCGAATTTTCCGCCTAAATTACTGTAACCAAGACAAAACAAGAAAAATAAAAAAAGGAAAAAAAAAACATGAAAGGCAACAAGAAAACACAAGCAAGATCAACAACAACAACAACAAAAACAATAATACAAGGCAAAAAACCCACCACTACCACTATAAGGCGCCTTGATCCAATCTACACAATAAGGGAAGAAAAGAGCATCGGGGCGCACGGGAGACACTGACTAATTACCAATGACGAGAGGGGGAACATCTGCCACTTATTCTTCTCACGTACCAACGAGGAGGAGGAGGAGGAGGAGGAGGAGGAGGAGGAGGAGGAGGAGGAGGAGGAGGAGGAGGAGGAGGAGGAGGAGGAGGGATAAAAATAAAGAATAAAGGAGGAATAGAAGGAGGGAAGATGGGATGGATGGAATGGTGGAGGAAGAGAAGGAGTGCACGAGATGAACTAAGGAAGGAAGGAAGGAAGGAAGGAAGGAAGGAAGGAAGAAAGGAAGGAAGAAAGGAAGGAAGGAAGGAAGGAAGGAAGAAGAAAGAAAGAAAGAAAGAAAGAAAGAAAGAAAGAAAGAAAGGAAGGAAGAAAGGAAGGAAGGTAGGAAGAAAAAAAGGAAGGAAGGTAAGAAGGAAAAAAAGAAGGAAGGTAGGTAGGAAGAAAGAAAGAAAGAAAGAAAGAAAGGAAGAAAGGAAGGAAGGAAGGAAGGAAGGAAGGAAGAAAGAAAGGAAGGAAAAAAGGAAGGAAGGAGCGAAGAAAGGAAGGAAGAAAGGAAGGATGGAAGGAAGATAGGAAGGAAGGAAGGAAGGAAGGAAGGAAGGAAGGAAGGAAGGAAGGAAGGAAGGAAGGAAGGAAGGAAGGGAGGAAGGAAGGAAGTAAAGGAGGAAGGAAGGAAGGAAGTGAGTAAGTGAGAGGAGAGAAAGAAGGATTGATAGGATAGAAGAGACCGAGGAATGGAAAAATCGGTGAAGAGAAGAAGAGGAGAGAAAAAGAGGGATGGTGGGAGAGAGGAGGAAAGAGGTGAAGGGAAGGAAAGGAGAGAAGAAAGGAAAAAGAGATAGAGGATGAAGGAAGATGACGAATGATTGAAGGTAAGTTACTACGTCCCTTACTATTCCCTCTAACCACCACCACCACCACCACCACCACCACTACCACCACCAACAATACCACAACCACCACCACCACCACCACCACCAGCAATACCACAACCACCACCACCACCACCACCACCACCACAACTACCACCACCAGCAATACCACAACCACCACCACCAGCAATACCACAACCACCACCACCACCACCACCACTAGCAATACCACAACCACCATCACCACCACCACCACCACCACCAGCAACAC
>JAXIVD010009857.1:2500-10000 GCA_036785275.1 Cancer borealis
TGTGAAAAGAACAAATAATGAATTGATGCATGATGTTAAAATATTATATTCTGCATTCTATGATCCCGTCATGAATGTAGCCATCTGAATGAAAGCTACTTGAGTAAGGTTTTGACCTTTTTTATATATATATATTCTCATATCTGTGTAGCATTCATTAATGTTGCCTATATTAGGATATTAATTTTTTTCTATCTAATGAAATTTTTGTTATAAGTATATTTTTTCTACTTTAACCACCAAAAGAGTATTTGTGGCTAATCAGCAGTGCTGGCCATATCTCAATGCATTCACTGCGACAAAAAGTTTCATCCTCACATTAAAAAAAAAACTACACCTAGCCTGATATAAAGTGATCCGACCAACCTTGAGAGAATTTTGCCTCCAACTCTCCAAATTATATTTTTGTATATCATTAATGACGGGAATTAAGCGTCTGCCACATTCAAAAGAAAATAGTAAATTTTTACATCTTCACCATAATACACCTGGATCCAAATAACATACTTTTCCTATAGATTTTGATCCATTTTGAATGATTTTCATTTGTCACAAATGCATATATTGTAAGATATCCTCATCACCCCGAACAAGCCAGGGGACCTGTGGGAATGCAGGGTTCTTGGGTGGGGAAGACAAAATACATTGATTTACATTAAAAACTAAGTGCCAGAATCATTAACATAACATAACAATTCCCTATTCATGAACACACAATGCACTGACGCTATAAAACAAACTCTTCAGTATTTCTGCATAACTACTGCTCGGACAATATTGATATAAATATGAAGTCCTAATAAGATAAGATAAGATATGATACACTTTATTATCAAGTTGCACATATTGTACAATGAGAAAGTTCTAAAATATATAGCCTAGGCCTACCATTTGTTAAGCTGTAAGTGTGAATTTAATTAATAAAACTTGCATTTTTCTATGGTTGTTTTATTCTTATATTATCTTATCAATATATATAACCGAACCAAACCTAATATCACCTAATCTAACCATAACCTAACGTAACCATAACATAACATAACATAACTAACCTAACATTATTTCAAAGACGCTTTGTGAGGTAAATAATGATGAGCACCGCCTGAAACCCTCACAGATGTATTGAATACATTATGTATAGTATGTACGACTTCATATTTATATCGATATCATCCGAGCAGTAATTAGGTAGATTATCCCAAAAGTTAGGCACATGCCGTATCTATAAGCGAGCACTATGAGGATATGGCATTTGTTAGGGTATGGTTAGATTATGTTATGTTCGGTACAGCTAGGTTCGATTATATAAGCTGTTTATATTCTATTACACAAAAGTTAGGAATGTGCCATATCTATAAGCGAGCTCTTACAGGTACGGCTGCCGTACCTGTAAGCTGTGCCTATTTATATCGATATTGTCCGAGCAGTAGTTATGCAGATTTATCAACATTTAATATCTTTTAAATTAACCTAACCTAACAAACCTATATTAACCTAACCTTAACCTATATTGACAAATAACAGAGCCTTGTTCAAACCAAACCAAACTTTACTCAAGCACTCTCTCGCCTCTTCCTGGGATAGAAACTAGGGTAGAATTACGTGTGTACGTGCCCTAAATTCAGATATGTGCTTATAGAAAACATTGTATATCTCAAATTAAGGATTTGCGACGGAAATTCAATTAGGAAAACCTAAGAATTTATCAGGTGATTAAAAAATAAGGTAAATTTGCAGTTTCAACCAATACACCACACGTAACTATAAACTGTCTCACTGTTAGGAGCATTTCTAGCCCTATATTACTGTCGGGAACCTATACTAAAAGGGGGTTCCCCCCCTGGATCACCCCGCTCTGACACTGTTCTAACCTAACCGAACCTTACCTGAACCTCCCCATTAGGACACTATTTGAACACAACCAGAAACCTATGCTACCCTGGGGAGGGGGAAGCTGCGCCCTCCCCCTGAACCACCCCGCTAGGATACTATTCTAAACTAACCAAACCTAACCTGGACCCCCTCATCCCCCTTCCTCTAAGACACTGTTCGAACACTACCAGAAACCTATTCTAACTGGCGGCCTTCCTGAACCCAACCTCACCTGGATCCCAGCTAAGATTGAGGTAGATCTTTGAAACTCCGTTCCGATCTTATCATTAATTTCCGACGGTGTAAGATGGGGCTAGAAATGTTCATAACAGTGTCATCTAGACCCTGAGACAGTTTATAGTTATGTGTGCTATATTGGTTGAAACTGCAATACCAAAAATAACACTCAATTTTCTAGAGTACTCTGGTGAAGATGCAAAGTAATACCACGCAAATTAATACCAAGAAGAATTAATATGACATTGGTGTCGGCGGTGAGACTCGAATTGTGTAATGAAATATGTACTGGAGTTGCATACATTTTCATGCGTTATGCCAGATGATCCTCCTTTACTACAGAGCAACAGCATCACAATCCATGCTGTTGCATGCCACACTTGAGGGCTATTGTAAGAACATAAGAAAATAAGGAGGCTGCAAGGTCAGTTGACTTCTAGAAGGCAGCAGCTGTACACCAACATTTACTATCCGTTTCGTGTGGAAGTGACTGATTACCAAGTCGAGCGTGGTAATATCCTTTATACGTGGGACAAGTAAGGGTTATTGACAAAAATATATGAGGTTAATAACTAAACTAAGTTACAGTAAACAATACCAACCTGGGCAGCACGCGAGGCACAGCCCCACAACCTCGCCAGTCTCCACGTGTTATTCCACTAATCTATAAGCGCCACAACAATCTGGGGAAAAACATACCAATGCAGCGACAGCCATGTTCCTTGATCCTATTACTGAAACTACTTGATGCCTTTCGACGAATTTTGAACAATAGATTAAATCACGAATGTATTATTAAGAAAATTACGATCAAATTACTATTAACCTGATCTGAATATTTCCTGTACGCCATAAAAAGGAAGGAAATTATTGACGAGCGCAACATAAAGCCAATCATCATTATCAGCATCAGCATCTGAATCTATTGCAGGAAAAAGGCCTTCCTCAACCTTCTCCACTCATCTATTAGCTGCCAATTTATTCCAGGTTACTCCAGCAAAACTTTCTAGCTCATCTATCCATCTAGTTCTCTGTCTGCCCTGCCTTTTTTAAATCAATTTCTCAATATTTCAAAACACGAAGCATTGTAGTGGGACTAAGTTTACGCACCTCAGGATGAAATCTTAGAACAATACCTGAAGTTGTTCACCTTTGAGAAGTCTTTTAGATTTTTCTCGAATCTTTGGACAAAATCTTAGGATGAAATTATTATTTTTTATTAGCATGGTCCCTGAGTGAATAAAAGCCTGCCATCTTCCTCCAATATAGACAACAGACAAATTATAACATACAAGTCCAATTATCTAATCCATGTATACCCTATTGCCTTAATCCTTACAATCCAAGAGTTACAATGTCTTCATCCTGTAGATAATCAAATACTTCTTACAAATCTTACAAAATAGGAGAGGAAATTAATTGTAATAGAAATATAGGTATATAATATAACAATACAATACAGAAGCCGGAGCTGAATGATATTCTAAAAACACTTTAAGATCCGCTCTGTGCCTCGTAACAATGAGGTCAATTACTCCTTACAGCTACCAGCGTGATGGATCAAGGCAATGATGACACTTATCACACACACACACACACACACACACACACACACACACACACACACACACACACACACACACACACACACACACACACATACACTAGCATATTGCTATACTTAAGAACCAAACTTTAATTTCATATTATTCAATTTAAGTATGTGTGGAATTTGCCTATTTTTTTTCTAGCATAAACCATTAGTATACTTATTCCATAATTTGTATATTTTCAGTCCCTGACTGCCATTCTAATAAACGATTTATTACTTTTATTATTATTACGTCCTCTTTCCATTGATGCTTTGGTAATGATATTTGTAAACAATGTCGCTGTGTTTTTCAAAGCTCACGAGAAAGTTGATTACAGTGTAAGCAAGCAACTTAAGGTTGAAGTTCGATGCAAATGCTGCCACAACCACATATCAAAAGTAAATTTCACATCAAACACCTTAAGACCTATCTCAGACGGAAATGGCGTATGGTTACGTTTTTGCCTTAAAACAGGAAAGTTTTTCAATTAGCTTATTCCTAGAATATAATTTTATGACATTTTTCATGCCATATATATATATATATCAATATTTCGCCTCGCTTGCAAAAGTTTGCCCGTCACTGAGTGTGCCTCTGTTTACTGTAGGCACGGAGCTTTGGAGGAGGAAAGGTGAGGGGGGGGGAAGCACAATGTTTGCACATCTTGGTAAAATTTCTGTCACCAACAGCAACAGCAGGAACATCTGCGGCAAGCAGGAAAGTAGCACCCAGCACACAATTTTCATAAGCATGTGCCATCTATTGGTACTTAATAATAAAAAAAAGACTAGTCAGTCTGAAATCATAAAATGTGTGACTTTGATGAACTATACGAATAGTTTCTGTGTGGCTAAAACCCCTTACATGAGTTATCAGCAATATTGAAAACATTTACTCCTCTAGTCTTACATCAAAATCTGCAACTTTTCTTTCCTATCATTCTGTTTTTCTATGTCCTCCTCTATTGAATTAGTATTTTATGTTTGTAATTGATCTTTTGTTTGTTAGTTTTTTTTAATATATTCTGCCGTCGTTCTCTACTATCCTCTCTTTGTCATATTTCGTGTTTTGAAGTACTGAAATATTGATCTAAAGGAGTATGTAGCCGTGAGAGAGCTGCGACCGGAGATCGAATCCCTAACAGTACACTCAACCTAACAACTCCTTACCAAGTAGACCATAATGATCTAGATCCATGTGAAGTTTGGTCAACGTTAACTGTCCCGTCACTACATAACTTTTCCTCCTCCCTTTTAGATAAATTTCTGGTGTTTCTACAATTTTTTTAGGTTTCCTCTTTAATCAACAGGGTCTTTTCCATTGTTTCTAATCTTCTACTGGTAGCGCTTATTTTTCTCCGGATAATAGCCATGATCCGAGATCATTCCAGTGGTACAACATATAACCTGTACAACCTTCACTGGATACCTTCACCGCTGCTGCCATTGTAATGAGAAGGCTGCGGCCGTGGATCGAATCCCTGAATGTACACTCAACGTACCGACGCTTTACCAATCAGACCTTATTGATCACGAAGGTCAGAATGGAGTTTGGTCGACGTTGACTGTCCCATCATTACACCTTCTCTCATCATCGTTGTCATGACCGCGTAGATAGGAACATGCAGTACGTTTGAGTTGTGTTGCGGCGATGCCTCAGTCGCGCCGCGCCTTGTCACTGCTATGAGGAAGCTGGAGCATTAAAGCTTCCTTGCTCTGCTCCTTGCTCCCGTTGTGTTGGTCGGGCAGGTCAGAGAACTTAGGCAGGTCAGGGCAGGGAGTGCACACTTGGAGGTCACACACACTCCTCTGTTCCTCCGCCAGCACGTTCGAATCCACATTCACTGTTCCAGGGACGTGGTACTCCACATTTCCGCCTGCAATGAGAGAAACACTAAGTAAGTGAAAAGGTGAGGGAAGGAGAAATAAAGGGTGTGTGAACAAGTGATTACACTAATTCAACAGCAGTAATGACAAAGCTGCAACTACTACTACTACTACTACTACTATCACTGATGATGATGATGATGAAAATGACGATGACGACGATGATGATGATAATTATCATATTGTTGTTAACGCATATCAAATAATACTAATAACATTATAACTATCAAGCAGTGTCTAAATGCTATTGTTATGCAGACGGTATTAATGTTTTCTTTAGTAGTTGATTATTTTTTATTTTTGCTTTATATTTGCTGCAATCTACGAGGAATTTCGTAGCTAGGCGGGAACAGCTCCTCCCTAGTGGATGGTGGCTCTCCCTCTCTTTCCACTACCCGCAAAGGGAGCACAGCGAAACACCCAAGCGAGGGAGGTGATGACGTAGCTTCTGAGATGCTGTAGGAATTATTTTGTTTTCATGAATGTACTGACTTTTATGACATAAATGTAAGGTGCTCAGGTCACCCCAGGCTTCTGTACGTAGGGCTTCTCGTTATGGAGCTCTCGAAAAAAGACACATCTTGTATAAATAGGAGTTACAAGAAGTTAAGGAGTTAGTAAAAGTTGGAATCAGTCAGAGTCACGCGTAACTTGACTTAAAGGTTGAACAGTTAGCAAACACGTCTAAAGAATAAACCCACCAACCTCCACACAACGTTCGTGTTTCTTAACGGCAAAGCAGAAGGAAGACATCGAGCATAGACAACCTACATGTACAACACTACTATGCTATACTATACTATAATAAGTAATTCCACAAGATTTTATTCAGGACTATACTATTCTATACAGTCATCGTATGTACCCGCATCACCTAATTTGTTCTTCCTATCACACATTTTTCATGAGTGTAGCGCCACGTCAGCTCCTTCCTCCCCCCTTAGTCAGTCCCCAAACTGTGCCCTTACCTGGTCTGCAGTGGTTGTGCAGCAGATACTGGGAGAGGGTGAAAAACATGGTGTAGATTGCGTCAAAGACACTCAAGTAGAAGAAGGTGTCGGATCCTCCTACGGCATAGACCAGCAGCCCCCCAAACAGACTCCCCAATGATACACCTGTGGAGAGAGTTTTTCGGTCTATAAACAAACGCTAGAAAATGTTACCAGCGACACAGTATAAAGACAAAAAACAGTGGCGACGCTAAACACGCAGCAAATATTAGTCAAAAGATGGATTTTATTGTATTTTAGTGGTATTATGAGTGAAATCAGAGTGAAATTTGTAGGGGTTTTTTAATCAATAAATACTTCCCAAAATATTTAGTTAAAAAAAGGATAATAATTTCCTCTACCACACAAAAATATTGAAGCCATAGGTATGTATGAACTACAGTACTTGCTGCATCCCTCCATGGGGACCAGGAACTCATCAGATTGATATAATGTGGTAAGTGAATCACACAAGACCTGAGATGGAGCTGCCAACGAGTGGATGTTGTGTCAAAGTAAAGAGTAGTGTCAAGGTTCTGACCTGTGATGAAAGTAGTCTTGACGATGCCCTGCACAGTAGCCATGGCGCCGGGAGGAGACATGTGGCTGGCGTAGGCTATCATGGTGGGATAGAACAGCCCGAAGGACGTCCCATGCAGCAGGTCAATGGGTATGAAGAGCCATGGATTTCTCACCTTCGAGTACAGGAACACACGCATAGACATGGCCGTCAGGGAGATGCCAAAAGTCACCACGCTGCCCAGTTTCTTGAATACCACCGCTGCAACAACATTGTTCCGATGTTATTTTGGTGAAGATACGACGCACACGCGCACACACACACACACACACACACACACACACACACACACACACACACACACACACACATATACGCACACGCACACGCACACACATACACGC